>CAUYQG010178640.1:0-22856 GCA_963574415.1 Tarsius wallacei | reverse complement strand
CCCGGCTAATTTTTTTGATTTATTGTAGAGATGAGGTCTCACCAAGTTGCCCAGGCAGGTCTCGAACCCGCGGGCTCAGGCAATCCACTCACCTCAGCCTCCCAAGGCGCAGGATTACAGGCTGAGTCACTGAGCCCGGCTCACTGCTGCATCTTAAACACCTTTTAAAAAACACAGTACCCAGGATTTTTAGTTGTTTTAAGTAGGATCAACACTCAGGTTTTGTCATGGTGCCAGACACAAAACCCTGGAATCGAGACTTTCTAGAAATGTCAACTTCAAGTGATTTCATGTGCATATGACGTGAATACAGTTTAAATGTGAATGGGTTTTTTGGGTAATATTTCATAAATTGAAATTTAACAAAATACTTATTGTGTTTATTCTGATTATAATAAATATTACACACTTATTACAGACACTGGATGAAATAGACAAGTATCAAGAATAAAGTTAGTATCACCACTAATCCCGTTATCCAGAAGCAGTCCCTACTCAGATTTTATCGTACCAACTTTTGTCCAGTTTTTGGATGCTGCCTACTTTAAAGTAGCTGAGAAGGCATTGCTCCAGATAGATTTATTTAATTGGAAGGTCATAATTCTTCTTTTAAGATATGAGTCACAGGATAGTATTATTTTTCTCCCCTTCTATTCTGAGGTCACCGTAGATCAGTTAACTACTTGCAAGAGATACTACGTTCCTCAGTGTAATCTAGCCTGGTGGATCTAATCAAAAGAATCCACTCAGAAAACCATGAGGGAGTAGTCATTGAAGAAACAGTACCACTCAGTGAGTGCCAGCAAAGTGTTTAAATACAAGGGACAAAGGCCATGCAGAAATGACATGGCCATCATTTAAATGCTGCAGTAGACTTTTTGAGCTCCATCAGACAGAAAGGGGAGTATGAAGAGATTAGGACTGGCATTGAAAGGATCATTTGTGTTTTATAAATAAAAATGCTTTGGTAAGTTTTCTCATGAGTTTAGGTTTCTGTGGGCCTGTCTCTGAGATGGTGCACATACCTCGGGCCCCATGTAAAGACCTGGCCCATTGTGACTCTTTTTTTTTTTTTTGAGTGCAGTGGCACACTCACAGCACCCCAGCGTTGACCTGCTGGGCTCAGGCGATCCTTCCACCTCAGCCTTCCAAATAACTGGAACTACAGGCACACGCTACCAAGCCCAGCTAATTTGTTGATTTATTATACAGATAAGGTCTCATCAAGTGGCCCAGGCTGGTCTCGAACCCGTGGGCTCAGGCAGTCCCCTCACCTCGGCCTCCCAAAGTGCTGGGATTACAGGTTTCATCGTGACTCTTACTCGTGGGCTATGGTATAGGGGGTTTTCATTCAGTCACTCAAATCACCAATCAATCTGAAATATTTTGGTCCATAATCATGCTGCTGTCTCCACTAAATCCTGGAAGAAAGCCTCCTAGATCATACATGGACCTAGTTTCTAGGTGAGTGGAGATGTAACATATATTGGACACTGTGGAAGAAGAGGATTCCAGTGAAATAACCCCAAATCACAGATCTCAATAATGCCAGGATAAACTCAAACACCTTTCCTAAGACCTTTGTGAACAAAATGATGAAGTGTCATTTTTTAACTCATTTAATGAGAAGTCCTAGATGGGTGTACACTACTCTTAGGCTCTGCAGAGCCAAATGAAGGATAACAGTCATTAAGCTTTCTTTAAGGTGAGCAGGATCTCTTCCTGTAACAAAAAGCACAGACTCTGGTGTCATAAAGGCCTAAATCCAAATGCTAGGCCAGCAGCTTCCTAACTGTGTGAACTCACAAAATGTACTTACCATCTCATCTGTAACATGGTGATTGCAATACCTATCATTGCAGAGTTGTATGAAGAAGGATCGATGATGATCTTTCTAATGAACCCAGCACAAGGTAAATGGCAGTTATTCTACTTGACTGTGTAAGTCCCTGAGTTATGGGACCAACCTTGGTCCTCAGTGTCTTCTCTAAAATACTTAGCACATGGTAACTGTTTGATAAATACTTATCAAATGAAAGGAAAAGGTACTTAGGTATAGAACAAATTAATGCTTGGGAAGACTAGGCAAAATTGTGTTGCCAAGTCACTTTCTTTTTTTTTTTTAATTTTATTTTAAAGATGTGGGGTACAATTCAGGGTTAGGTATACAAATGTTGATTATGCAGGTACCCTTGTTGATGAGCTGTGCTCCCCTCCATCCCCTGGCAGTTTTCCCCTACTACCAATCCACTCCCCTTCCCCTGGCAATTTCCCACTACTGCCAATCCCTTTCTTTTTTTTTTGAACTTTTAATTTATTTTAAAGATGTGGGATACAATTCAGGGTTAGGTATACAAATGTTCATTATGCAGATACCCTTGCTGATGAGGTTTGCCCCTCCTTCCCCAGGCAGATTCCCACTAATGCCAATCCTACTTCCCTGGCCCTCTCCCGGCAGTTTCCTGCTACTGTCAATCCTTTTCTTATAGTATTGCAATAATTGTTTAATGTCCATTTATGAATGAGAACATGTGATACTCAGTTCTTTGTTTCTGTGATAGATCACTCAATATTATAGACTCTAAGTCCATCCAGGTTGCTGTGAAGTTCATGATTTTGTTCTTCTTTTTGGCTGTATAATATTCCATTGGGTATTTGTATCACATTTTTTTTATCTAGTCCTCTTTTGATGGTCTGCATGGTTGGTTCCATGTTCTTGCTACTGTGAACAATGCTGCAATAAGTATACATGTGCAGGTATCCTTTTTTATAGAGTAATTTGAGTTCTTCCGGGTATATTCCCAGTAGGGGGACTGTGGGGTCATATGGAAGGTTGATTTTTAGGTCTTTTAGGAATCGTCAGATTGTTTTCCACAGAGGCTGCACTATTTTACACTCCTACCAACAGTGTAGAAGTGTTCCCTTTTCATTGCATTCTCTCCAGCATCTATTGTTTTTTGAGTTATTGATGATAGCCATCCTGACTGGAGTTAGGTGGTATCTCAGTGTAGTTGTAATTTGCATTTCTTTGAAGATTCGTGAGGCTGAACATTTTTTCATGTATCTGTTGACTGCTCGTATGTCTTCTTTTGAGAACTGTCTATTCAGATCTTTTGCCCACTTTTTAATGGGGCTGTTTGTTTTTTTCTTTTCGGCATGCTTGAGTTCCTTTTAGATTCTAGATGTTAGGCCTTTGTCAGATATACAGTTGGCAAATATTTTTTCCCAGTCTGTTGGCTGTCTCCCAGCTCTCTTGATGGTTTCTTTGGCTTTGCAGAAGCTTGTGAGTTTGAT
The DNA here is from genome assembly GCA_963574415.1 of Tarsius wallacei. Lineage (NCBI taxonomy): Eukaryota > Metazoa > Chordata > Mammalia > Primates > Tarsiidae > Tarsius > Tarsius wallacei. Next base: position 19,562 of record CAUYQG010178640.1, on the reverse strand, counting down.
GAGGTCCCACTTCTTTATTTTATCTCTTGTGGCATGGGCACTTGGGGTTTTGATCAGGAATTGGTTGCCAGTTCCAATTTCCATAAGGGGGTCTCATGCATTTTCTAAGGTTCTTATAGTTTCAGGTTTTACATTTAGGTCTTTGATCCATTTAGACTTGATTTTTGTGTATGGTGAAATGTAGGGATCTTGTTTTAATCTTTTGCATGTGGTCAGCCAATTTTCCCAGCAACATTTACTGAATAGTTTCTCCTCTCCCCAGTCATTGGTGGTGGAGGCTTTGTCGGAGATAAGTTGGTTGAGAAATTGAGATTTTGCTTCTGGAATCTCTTTTCTGTTCCATTGGTCTATTGGCCTGTTCTTGTATCAATACCAGGCTGCTTTAATTATCGTAGCTTTATAATAGAGTTTAAAGTCTGGACAATCCCTTTCTTATAGTACTATGATAATTGTTCAAGGTCTGCTTATGAGTCAGAATATGTGGAACTCAGTTTTCTGTTTCTGTGATAGATCACTGAGTATGATAGACTCTAGATCCATCCAAGTTGCTGTGAAGTTCATATGTTTGTTTTTCTTTATGGCTCCATAATATTCCATTATGTATATGTACCATTTTTTTTAATCCAGTTCAGTTTCGATGGGCAGCACAGTTGGTTCCATGATTTTGCTATTGTGAATAGAACTGCAATAAACATACGTATGCAGATATATTTTTGGTATAATGATTTGAGTTTCTCCAGGTATATTCTCAATAGGGGGATGGCTGGCTCATATGGAAGGTCAATTTCTAGTTCTTTCAGAAATTGTCACAGTTTTCCAAAGAGGTTGCACTAGTTTGCACATCCTCGCTAGCATCTGTTGTTGTTTGTTTTATTAATGATGGCCATTCTTACTGGGGTTAGGTAGTATCTCAAGGAGGTATCACACTTTCAGACTTCAAACTTTATTATAAAGTTACAATAATCAAAACAACGTGGTGTTGGTACAAGAACAGGCATATGGACCAACGGAACAGAATAGAGATTCCAGACACAAAACCTAATTACTCAACCCACTCATCTTTGACAAAGCCTCCAACAACAACCACTGGGGAGAGGAGAACCTATTCAGTAAATGTTGCTGGGAAATTTACTGAATTTACTGGCTGATCACAAGCAGAAGATTGAAACAGGACCCCCACCTATCACCTTACCCAAAAATCAAGTCTAAATGGATCAAAGACCTAAATGTAAAACCTGAAACTATAAGAACCTTAGAAAATGCAGAAGACATCCTTATGGAAGTTGGAACTGGCAACCAATTCCTGATCAAAACCCCAAGTGCCCATGCCATAAGAGATAGGATAGAGAAGTGGGACCTCATCAAACTCACAAGCTTCTGCAAAGCCAAAGAAACCATCAAGAGAGCCGGGAGACAGCCCACAGACTGGGAAAAAATATTTGCCAACTGTATATCTGACAAAGGCCTAACATCTAGAATCTACAAGGAATTCAAATGTGCTGAAAGGGAAAAAACAAACATCCCCCATTAAAAAGTGGGCAAAAGACATGAATAGACACTTTTCAAACGAAGATATATGACCAGCCAACAGATACATGAAAAAGTGCTCAGCCTCACTAATCATCAGAGAAATGCAATCCCCCTCCCGCCCCTGCCGCGCCAACATAGCTTACTGCAGCCTCGAACTCCTAGCCTCAAGCAATCCTACTGCCTCAACCTCCCGAGCTAAGACCATAAGCATACATCACCTGGCTATTTTTTTATTTTTATTTTTGTAGAGATGAGGGTCTTGCTATGCTGCCCAGGCTGGTCTCAAACTCCTAGCTTCAAGCACTCCTCCCACCTCAGTCTTCCAAAGCATCAGCATCGCAGGCATGAACCGTCATGCCCAGCCATGAGTCTTCTTTAATTCATTGTGCTGAACACTCAATGGACCTTCCCACTCTAGATATTTGTATTTTCCATCCTTCAGTTATAGAAAAAGTCTTGGTTGTTGGACTTCCCAAATAGCTCTGTTTTCCTTACTTTTATTCTCAGATTTCCAACTCTTAGCACTCTTGATCTACTTTTTTGAGAGATTCTGTTGACTTCATCTTCCAACATTTGTACTGATTTATTTTTAAATTCTACCATTTTTTTGAAAGGCTTCTTCCTTGGTCTCTAGTTGTTCTCTTTCACTATCTCTTCTTCTGGTTTTATGGACACAATATATTCTGGAATATTTATAAGGACACGAATGAAAGTGTTTAAGGCTTGTTTGTAGGCTTGTTACATTACATTCTGCTTCCTACATTATCCAACTTCTCCAAAGTTGATTTTTTCCTGTTTATTTACCTTGCTCTGCCTTCCTTCATGTTGGAGCTTTTCTTAAAATGTTTTGACATCCTTGTCTATCCATCTATATTTATGAAAGGGTGCTGAAAAGTTGACTGGGTACTCTGTGTATGCATATGGAGTTTGAGACTGTTCAAGTGGAGATGTGGGAGACATCCAATCTTTATGGTTGGAGGATTGCCCAAATGCCAGAATATAACTATCCTTTTTCTTGGGCTGTTTGACCCAGGCAGAGAAGAAAACTCTAGTCAACTGCTTAAGGGATAAAGACCTGGCTATCATCATTCTGTCTCAGGAGGAGAGAGTGGATAGCCATTCTATTTTTAGCTCCATGCCACCATCTTTCCTGCTTTCCATTATATCTAAATCTCTAAGTCCCAGGCCCTCCTAAAGTTCCCAGGTCAAATCAACTTTCTTCCTGTCTATATCCCATCAGTGTGCACACTCTGAGTGGTGGCTCATTTGGCCATGAAACATTGTTATTACTTGTCCCACTTTCCATCCACTAAAATTGTCAATATTTCATCCCCTAAGATGGCTCCTCTCTTATTTTCTGTTATCTCAGGGAAGAAGAGAAAACATGTTGTTCCATCTGACAACTTTGAAAACTTTTTAATGGTTTCAAGAACATTGAAAATAAAAATAATTAGATTAATTCGACATACTTTTCACAGATTTAAATAGACAATGAGTTAAACCTTCTCATCAACATCAAAGAGATTCTAGCATTGAATTTATCCTTTTTTAAACTGAAAAACATAAGTCTAACTTCTGTTTTAATTCACCATTTAAAATTCTTATGCATCAAATAATTTATACAAGAGAAAGAATAAATAACACATGACATTAAAACTCTCCAATAATAGAATAATTTATACACTAAAACAACATACCATTCTTGACACAATCTAAACAGCGTGGATCTACTCAATTCTGGAAAGTATGTAGTGAGTTTTACAGAACTTTTGAAGCACCCTAAATGACAGCCAAAATGTACCCACCAGTTTTCAGTAAACTTAGCCCTGTTCAGAGCAATGTTCCAGGAGATGAGTTTGTCTGATGCAAATGCCAACCTGTCTGACACCTAATTCATGACCCTAAGTCATGGATGAATAGCATCGTTAAGCAAAACACAAAGGTATAATCAAGAATTTCTGACCACAGTAAAAACATAGAGATAATGGCTATTGTCTCTTTTATGCATTTTTTTGTAGTTTCTAAATTTGCTATATTTGATATAAATTTCTTTTATGAACAAAATAGTTATTTTAAAAATATTTGCGAGTAGTTACCCAACATGATACACAGTTTCAAAATATTAAAATACAATACTTCGAATCTTTTTCAGGTGATATGATTAAATATTCACTTTCTTGAATATCTTTGATTTTATGTTTAGATATAATAGAAAATACTGCATTTTTTTTTTGTTATAGGTCATTACAATCAGCTAAGTTTCCAGTTGTTTTCTCTATAATCCTCCTAAATCTATAAGTCCTAAGTCTCTATCTGAAGATATCTGCAAACATCTTCCTGTATAGAAGAATTCTAAAAGTTTATGTAAATACTCTTTCCAGAAGGTGTAACTTAACTCTCCTCAACCCGACTCTTCCTTTTATACAAGCCGAGTTTAGTGACTTGATTCCAGAGAGTAGAGTATTAAAAGAGAAGGAAAAAGTTACTTTACAATGGAGAAGTGTGGCAGACACTACCTCAATCCAGTGATGAAGGTTAGCTTCATACTGATGTCACATTGATACATGTGCAATTGATATGACATAATGAGAATGGCATTTTATCTCTGTTGTGTTCTTCTCCAAAACACACAACCTCAGTCTCACTGTGAGAAAAACATTAGACAAACTAAATTTAGGAACATTCTACAAATGTTCTCTTTTTGAGTCAGGCTGCAGTGCAGTGGCACAATCACCCAGGCTGCAGTGCAGTGGCACAATCACAGCTCACTGCAGCCAGGACCTTCTGGGCTCCGGCAATCCTTTCACCTCAGCCTCCCAAGTAGCTGGACTACAGGCACATGCCACCATGCCCGGCTAATGTTTTGATTTTTGTAGAGACCAGGTCTTGCTATGTTGCCCAAGCTGGTCTCAAACTCCTGGACTCAAGCAAACCTCCCACCTCAGCCTCCCAAAGTGCTAGGATTACAGGCGTGAGCCATGGTGCCTGACTCATTTTTAAATTAAAATTATAGGAAAGCTGATTTTAATCAATATCTGGAAATAAAAATTTTAAATTCTTTCATAGTAAAATTAAGTAATTACTCTAACAATCGGGCCATGTCATGATATCACAAGGATTATATCTGCCTTTTGGGATAATAGGCGTGGAGAGCGTCAAAATACATACTTTGACTTCAAAACTCTACTTGTAAAATTATTTCTGAAAGAGCTGATCCTAGATTAAAAAAAAAACCAAAACTTGTGCACAAAGATATCCATCACTGCATTATTTACAATGATGAATAATAAGAAACAACCTAAATAACCAACAATAGTAGACTGGGAAACAAACTGTCTAACATATACACCATGGGACATTATGCAGCAATAAAAAATGTGGTACATTTTTAGTGACATGAAAAATTGTTCATTACATGAGATTAAATGAAAGAAAACAGAAATGTATGTTCAACATGATTCCAACTTTGTAGGCATATATAGGAAATACAGGAGAGAAATATATGTACATATTAATTATAGTAATTTATGGATAATGGTTATTTGGACAATGGTTATTTTATATTTTATGTTTTCACTGAAAATTCAGATTTTGCCACATTGGTTATTTATTTCTTTTGTAATAAAAATACAGCTATTTTCAAAGCATCTGCTAGTGTTTTTTTGTATGATCAGATTACACATAATTTTTATTTTCCTTGTTGTGCCTTTCTCTATCTTTCAGATCTTGATATTACCATGCGTTATTTTTATAGCCAGATAGAATGTATTAAAATGTTATTATACTTCCACAAATTCAATGGTTTGAGTGGTAACATATGGTTTAGCTACAAAAAATTTTTTAAGGATCTAAGTGATATACACAGATAGATCTTCTCCAAAAGACATCATTTCACTCTAACTTTCCCAAATGTTAATTTTTCTGTTCCAAGATCCGATCCAGGATACCACGTTACATTTTGTTGTCATGTCTCCTTAGCCTCCATCGGGCTGTGACAGTTTCCCAGACTACTTATTTTTGGTGACCTTGAGAATTTGAAGAGTGCTGGCCAGGTATTTTGTATAAAGTTTCTAAATTTGGTTTGTCTATTTTTATTTTTTTCATGGCTAGACTGAGTTTATGTATTTTGGAGAAGATTTGTTTTACGGATATTTGTTCATTTAGAAAGTATGATTTTAGAATACATTCTGTTCCTAATATCCAGTCACCAGCTTGTCCAGTGACATTTTTAATTGGGTGTAGCAGCTGACAGCAGGGAAGAGGAGGGTGGAGGGGTGAAAGAATGATGGGGAGCGTGCAGGGAGGAAGAAAGAGAGAAGAGAGAAAGGAAACTACACCAGCAAAGAGGAGAGGGGAAAAAAGACATGATCAGAAAAAAATGGGAACGGTAAGAGGAAAAGACAGAAACGAAAAACAGGCAAGAAAGGAAGAGCAAACATGTACTTCTTTAAAAATCTATGAAATAGGAAGTAGAAATGACATAACATAAACTCACTAATAGCCAATTGTACAGGGTGAGGGATGATCATAATCAGCAGATAAACCAACACAGCTAGATCAGGCACCTGTTTTGTTTAAACATTTTTTTAAAGCTGTGAAAAGGTGCTCTGAGAGGCAATCGTTCATGCCTTTTGCAGTTGATAAACAAGAGCCCTGTGCTCCATGTAAGAGATCGTTCAGGCATTCTCTACAGTGTGGAGAGGTGTTGTGCTGTTTGTTCTCTGATGTTCCTTCAGAGAATAGACTTCCTGTTCCAACTTCACTGCCTGTGTTCAGTCATTCATTTGGTTACTTCATGGTGAAAGAAGGAGACCAGACATGGAGATAATTTTTGGAAAACACATCTCTAAAGTCAGAGGGATGATTTTCAATGCATCTTTTAGCTATAGAGAAATAGTAATACCATTAGGCTTTTAGAGGCTTAGGAGTTATCAAAATCATTATTTCAAAAGCCCTTTTAAACCATAAGGAAAGGAAAATTCTTATTTTACGGATGCTTGATTTGCCAGGAAATTAATTCTCAATCACATTTAAATCATGCAACAGAACTGTATTTTTCATGCTTTGTAATTTTAGATACATAAAAATAAAATATGAAATTATTGTTAAAAAAGTATATTCATGCTTGTTTTCATAGGGCTTACAGCTTCATTGTATTATTTCAAATAATTTAAAAGATTTTTCATGTTCATTCGTTTTATTTTACAGCATATTATGGGTTTTAGCTATAATATATTTGGTTCAAATGTTCATTATGGGAAAATAGAATCCCATTTATTATCATGTTCAGGAACATTTAGTGGCATGATAAGAAAGTACCCAAATTGTTATGTACTAATGCACATTGTTAAAAGGAGACAACTAGAAAACAAGGCAAAGTATGTTTCGCAGGCAAAATAATGGTCCCCCAAAGACGTCCATGTCCCAGTCCCCAGAACCCTTGAATATGTTAGATTACATGGCAAAGGGGAATTAAGGTTGCAGATGGAATTGAAGCTGCTAATCAGCTGACTTTAGGAAAGGTAGATAAGCCTGGATTATCCAGGGCCTGAGGTAACCAATAGGATCCTTACAAGTGGCAAAGGGAGGCAGAACAGAACCAGAGAGATGGCAGTATGCAATGTTGCTAGCTTTCGAGATGGGGAAAGGGCACATGGACCACGAAATGCAAGTGACCTCTAGAGGCTGGAAAGGTCAGAAAACAGTTTATCCCCCAGAGTCTCCAGAAGAAATACAGTCCTGCTGACACTGTGAGTTTGACTCACTGAGACCAATTTTGAACTACTCACTTCCAGAACTGTAAGATAATAAATTTGGGCTGTTTTAAATCACACAGCTTGTGGTAGTTTGCTAAAGCAGCAATAAGAAACTAATACAATATGGTTACATAAAGTACAAAAGGAGGGACTGTGCCAACCAGAAGTGGCATGCCACCCCCCACCCTAGCCCTCTTTTTTTTTTTTTAAAGTCTTAGTCTCAGTCTGCTGCCCAGGCTGGAGTGCAGAGGTACACTCATGGCCCATGGCTTCCTGGACTCAGGCAGTCTTTCTGCCTCAGTTCCCAAGTAGCTGGGACTACAGGCGCACACTACCACTCACGGCAAATTTTTTTGTTTTGTTTTTTGTAGAGACGTGGTCTCGCATGCTCAAACTCCTGAGCTCAAGCAATCTTCTTGCCTTGGCCTCCCAAAGTGCTGGGATTACAGGCATGAGCTACTGCACCTGGCCAGAAGTGCCAGCTCTTAATAAATAAAAATTACCTAATCGAGATGAAAGCTAGTATTCGGCCTTGGGATAAATGGAAAGGGTCAACCTTGCTCCCTGGAAATTTTAGCTACTTGGTCCAGATGAAAGCCTTTGAAAGAATGTAAAATGAGGCCATTTTATTCACTTTATATCACTTACAGTAATGTTATAAGTTCATCTTAGCCCCAAGAGTTTTTGCCAAAATCAGCACAATAACTACTTGGAAGAAAATGCCAAATTTGTTAAGGTGACATACAGTTCTTTTTCTACTGGAAAGAAAAAATAGAAATAGAAAGCAGTGAGGTATTTCATTGATTGGGGACACTTAGATGGAATGTAAGGGTGAAAGGGAATGACTGAAAAGAAAACTGGTTGCACAATAAGATGTGAGTCACGAACCCTGGCAGGAGACCTCATGCAAGCCACCTAATATTTGGGGTCTCAGATTTTGTAGCTAAACAGTGGAAATCCTGATCCCTGCCTTGCCTTCCTCCCATGGGTATAGTGAAAGGCAAAACTATACACCTGAATCTGCAAGTAACTTGTGTACCTATCATTTTCAGTTTAATAATCATAGTAAGTTGTTTTTGCTGCAAATCACAATTATGCTCTACTCATGGTTTTCCTTCAAATAATTACATGCCTGGGGATGGTGAACAGTGGCTTTTTTATAATGTGATGGTCCATCTGACCAAGTCTCATCCACAACAGCATGAGCTCATGGTTTTTTGTTTTGTTTTGTTTTGTTTTGAGTTGGAGTCTCACTCTGTTGCCCAGACTGGAATGCAGTGGCCGCTCCCGGCCACCACAGCCTCGACCTGCTGGGCTCCGGCGATCCTTCCGCCTCAGCCTTCCAAGTAGCCAGAACTACAGGCGCGCGCTACCACGTCTGGCTAATTTTTGATTTATTGTAGAGATGAGATCTCGCTTGCCCAGGCGGGTCTCGAACCCGCGGGCTCAGGCAATCCATTCACCTCAGCCTCCCAAGGCATGGGATTACAGGCTGAGCCACCGAGCCCGGCTGAGCTCATGGTTTTAAACATGTCTTCATTCCAGAGGTTCCAAAGAGACCTTCCCAGAACAGTATGTTTAATTTCAAGAGAATTAAAGAGGAAATGGTCTTATGTGCTGGGTCCTGGTTGCTTCCATTTTTGGCCTGTGTGTAGGAAAACTTGAAATCTGTAGGGAGCAAGGGATCCCATTTCGATCAAGTTTAAACCCTTCTGGAGCCTACTGGGAAACAGTGGGGACATGCTTGATCTTTTCTCACTAGTTATTAATTTGTAACCTATACTCTATTTGGGGCTCAGGAAGGAATTCTTAACTACATGTGATTCAGCTTCTCCAAGGACATGGCAAGAAGTCCAAATAAGTCCAGTTCTCATCAATTATACGTCAGCCTTATCTGGGAGGTTCGTGGCAATATAAAAATGTTTTTTAAAATGTTTTCAAACCCATCTGAAATGCAAATTTAGAAAAATTCAGAAATCTAACCAGAGAGTTAGATCTCCTTTAAGCCCAGGAGGGAATGATTGAAATAGTATTATTTCGAGGTCCCTGCCCTCATCCCCCACCCCTAGACACATGCACATCTGATGTCACCTTCTAGAAAGTCCTTCCCTGACCACACAACCAAAAATGTACACAGCTTCAACCCCTACACTCCCTATCCTCTTTGCCTGCTTTATTTTTCTTCAGAGGACTTATTACATATTTTTAGGCATACATTTACAGATTAATCTTCACTGATGTCATTTATTGTACTAGAACGTCGGTTCCCTCATGGGTAGTTTTCATCTATTTTGTTCAATGCTATATCTATGTTGCTTAGAATACTGCTCAACACATGGTAAGTACCCAACAAATATCTGTTTGGTGATGACTGTTGAATAAGTGATGCTGATAGTCCTAATTAGATCTTTATTCCTTTGGCTTTAAGTAAAAAAGGAATCCGCTTCCTGAAAAATAATTACATTGACTTTGGAAGAAGTACCATAGTAATTTTTTCAATCTGTGTGAATGAGTGAATCCCAGTATAAGATCCCTGGGAGCAGATCTTGAAAAATCAGAGAAAAATGAGGTCAGAGCCTCAGTGATCAAGTAGAGAGGCATCAGCAAGATGTTAATGGCCCCACTCTGAATAATAATGTTTCTCTTCATTTTTATTTTCTTGGCTAGTCTAAATTTCCTAAGATCACTGGTTTCTTTTTATTAAAAAGAAATATCCATCCAGAAAAAAATAGGTACACAATTTGTTTAATAATAAACGGGTTCTGTGGACGGATGGTGGTCATCGTAGCATGACAATGCGAGAATGCACGATGTCCCTGCATTTTACATATAAAAATGGGTAAGATGGCAAATTGCATATTTTGTGTACTGTACCACAGTATTAAATATCCACTGCCCTTATAATAATAATACTATGGAGTAAAGGTATGTTGCATAATAGATGTCCTTTGTGGTCTCTCTCAATAAGCAAATTCTATTAAGATTTTTTTTGTTTTTGAGTTGAAGTCTCACTCTGTCACCCAAGCTGGAGTGCCATGGCACACTCACCGCCACTCCAGCATCTACCTGCTGTGCTCCAGTGATCTTTCTGCTTCAACCTTCCAAGTAGCCGGAACTATAGGTACGTGCTACCACGTCCGGCTAATTTTTTTGTTTAATTATAGAGAGGAGATCTCGCCAAGTTTCCGAGCTGGCTTGAACTCGTTGACTCAAGCAATCCACTCGCCTCAGCTTCCCAAAGTGCTGGGATTACAGGCTGAGCCACCGAGCCCAGCCTCTATTAAGTTTTAATTCTAGCCTTTCAACAGCAGTTTCCTTGCACAAGAGCTGCCATAAGTAATTCATCCAGACCAGACACGGCGAAAACACATGTTGCCACTTGCCTCCCCTACGCGGCTCCATCTTGTGCTTACTGCAGACTCTGTCATTTATCCTCGGCAGTCTCACCTCACACCTTTCTTCGACCCACCTTATAGTCCCTCTCAACAAGCAGCCCAGGACATCCTCTACCAGTAGATCCAACTTGGTGATTTGAGATTAAACTAATTTACCATGTGATCTAGACTCAGGTCTTCCTAAGGTATTGTATTACTCACTTGGAAAACATCCAGAAGGTCAAAAGATTGAGCAAAAATAATGCCAGGATTTTCCAGGTTCTTGAAAGGAGCTGCTAGGCTGTGCTTCACAAACCCTTAGCATAGTGAGAGTTCTATGTTAAAGGTAGGTCTGCAACACTCTTAAGAACTGAGCTAATCCTCAATGAGCTTTCATTGAACTCAATTCATTTTAAGCACCTACTATTTGAAGTGCATTAAGATAAGCATCACCACATGTGATGTCTATGTGAATAAGGCTTGAATTCTGCCTTCTACCCACAGGCATGACTAACTCTAACACAAAGTGGGCAGTGAGAAGGAACAGCTCCCACACTGTGGATGCACTAAAGAGAAAGAAATCAATTCCATCTGGGAAGGCTTCAGAGAGAAGGTGTTCATGACCTGGGCCTTGGAGTGTAAACAGTACCTTAAAGTTTGGGATGACAATCTTTGAGACAGCTGCGAAGACACTGCAAAAAGCCTAGATATGGAACATGTGAGGCATAGCCAGGACTCCTGATCATCTGAGCTGTTGTTGATTAAATCTTCTGTTTGTATTCTTCCTTGTTCTAGGAACAGCATCTGCTGCTTATCTTTTTTGTTCTATGATGTCCAGTGACATTTCAGGATCCAGGACTTGTTTTTCTTTTTCCAAATTATGCTCAGTACACTAATTCTTTGGACAATCATCAATATCAGTCTATTTACCCTGACTCCCAGCAGTAACAAGAACCTATGTATGTGAATAAAACTGGGAAGAAGAAAAATTTTGTATCTCAGTTTTCTTTGTCCACCTGGTATCCTGCCTAATCCCAAGTAAGTATTGATGACATTGAACGATTTTTCTCCAGGAAACTAGCACAGTACCAACACAACTAAACTACTGAACAAGTAGCTTTTTCCAGGTGATGATAGTTTATTTTTTTGAATAAGTACAATTTCACTTCTCATTCTTCATGTTGAAGAGAGAAAAAGACTGAATTGGCCTTTGAAAGAAACATGGTCAAGAAGCAGCTGACCATCAGTGGTTATCCAAGGAAAGCAGCTGGCAGAGTTTGCTATGAATCTACTATATTAAACTTTTGCTTCACTTCAAACTAACCTTGTCTGAGCTTACCACTTTCATCATTCCAATCATGAAGCATTGATTAGCTGCTTCTTGTATGCCAGCTTCTCCGTCACAGTCCTTAGAATATAACAGTAAACAAACCAGACATTTTTGCCTTCGGGGCTTACAGTTTGGTGGAAAACACAGAGAAATAGAAACTCTGACAAAGAAAGTTTAGGATTTGCAAGATCATATAAGAGAAGAACCTAAGGGTTCCAGGAAATGATCTCTAAAATTGACATCTAAGCTAATTTGGCACCAAATAATATGTTTTGAGTTTGCTTATATGTATGTGAACTACATCAGTTTTCCTTCCTTCCTTCTTTCCTGCCTTCCTTCCTTCCTTCTCTCCTTCCTTTTCAGTTGGAGTCTCACTCTGTCACTCAGGCTGGAGTGCAGTGGCACAATCACAGCTCACCACAGTCTCAAATTCCTTGATTCAGACAATCCTTCTGCTTCAGCCTCCTGAGTAGCTGAACTAATTTTTTGATTTTTTTGTAGAGACAAGGTCTCGCTATGTTGCCCAGGCTGATCTCAAACTCCTGGACTCAAGCAATCCTCTTACCTCGGCCTCTCAAAACACTAGGTTTATAGGCATGAGCCACCACACCTAACCACATCAGTGTTTTTTTTTTTTCTAAGTATGGTTGTACATGATGTTATTTAAAAAAAAAAAAATCCCAAAACTTGCAGTAGTGCAAAAGAATGAAAGCCTGTCCTGTTGACTTCATACCATAACATTGTCTAACAGGCCCACTGAAAGATTGTCTAATTCTCTAGAGAAATGTACTCTTACTTGAGTTATTCTTTACCTTTAATGAGAGTCCAGACTCTGTGAAGTTACAATTAACTTGTAGAAGACTGAAAAGCTGAAAATTATTTTGTCTAGTAGAAACATAAATGATTACTATCTAGTAGAAAATATAACCCTGGAGGTTAATTTATACTGCTTTGTATAACATTAACCCGTTTGGTGTCCTGGCATTCTTAACCTAGCAGGCTGTCTTTCATTAACTATTATGCATATCCTGCTTTGACTGTCTTTATTTTCCTGCTGTTTTGCTCTCTAATGAGTTAATTAAACTTTCCTAAGATTATTGAGAACTCTCTTATATGTTTGTATGAGAATCATGTTTTCAACTTTTTGAAAATAATACCCTGACAGTGAAAATCTCTTCGTATATCTAACCCTGAATTGTACCTCACACCTTTATAATAAAAATTAAAAATATATAAATATAAATAATTAAACTAAAAAAAAAATCTCTTCAAAGGAGGGAAGGAAGGAAAGCTGTAAAAATACAGAGTCTTAGTCTCCATTACAAACCTACTTACTAAATCAGAATCTCTGGGTATTGAGGCCTAAGAAACCTGACTTTTTTAAAGCTTCCCAGGTGACTCGTATGGAAAAAGTCAGTGTGGTAGTGTTTGGCAACCACTGGAAGAAAAACACCAAGAGTGTCCCAATGCCCAGAGAAATTCTGGTTGGCACAAGCTGGCATTCCACTAACAGAGCCTCACCCCTTTATCTTGGGGATTGGAGCCCAGTAAAAATATAACTGCCTCCTGAAGAGTAACAATTCAAGTTATCATTAATCATTTACACTTTGGGATTGTAAAAGGACAGGACAGCAAATGGAATATAAGAGAATAAGATTTCTGTGGTGGGTAAAGGACCCATGGAACAGAAGAAAAAACAGAACAGAGGAAAAGAAATTGCTGAACTTCACTATTTTGCTTACAGCCCCTACAGACAAAACAGGACTACTTTTAGGAATAAATAATTTTTAATTTATATACCACCAGAGTCCAAAAATATGTAAAGTTTCTTCTAATCAAAGATGCCAGGAGAGTGATATGAACAAGGGGAATAAGACTTTTCAGTATCTATCCTCTCGGAGAAACATGAATTTGGAAAACTAGCCACAAAGGAAAATAACCTTTATAAGAGCTAAGGAATTCAGGTGAAAGATTACAGCATCCAGGCAGAGCACAGAAATAAGAAAAGATACATTGAAGAATACAGTTTCACATTGACCACATGACCCCTCCCCAAGCCCACCAGCCTGAGACAGAGAGATATCTACATGGGGGTGTCCACGTGGGGGTGTCCACTTGGGGTGCCACGGTCTGAATGTTTGTGTTTCCCCCAAATTCATACATTGAAACCTAACTACCATTGTGTTGGTATAAGGAGGTGGAACCCTTGGGGAGGTGATTAGGTAATGAGGGGAGAGCACTCATGAATGAAATTAGTGCAGCTATAAAATAGGCCTAAGGGAGCTCGTTACCCCAACTGTATATAAAGTAAAGGAAGAGAGACAACAACACAATAATAATATGGGGCTTTAATACTCCACTTTCAATATGGATAAATCAGGCAGACAGAAACTAAATAAGGCAACATTGAAAACAAACAACATTGTAGACCAAATGAACCTAATTGATATGTATCAAGCATTACAGCCAACAGCAAATGCACATTCTTTCAAGTGCAAATGAAACATTTTCCAGGACAGAACATATGTTTGGACACAAAAAAGTCTTAACAAGATTAAGATGACTACAATTATATCAAGTATCTTTTTTGACCACAATGGTATGATCCTGGAAATTAATAACAGAAGGAAAATTTTAAAATTCACAAATATGTGGAATTTGAGAAACTCACTCTTGAATAACAAATGAGTCAAGAAGAAATCAAAAGGGAAATCAGAAAATATCTTAAGACAGATGAAAATAGAAACATAGCATACCAAAATTTAAGGAATGCAGCAAAAGCAGTTCTGAAGAAAAAAATGTATGGCAATAAATGCCTACATTAATAAAAAGTAAAATCTCAAATAAACTACCTAGCCGTATACTTCAAGGAATCGGGGGGAAAAAACTAAGTTCAAAGTTAGCAGAAGGCAGGAAATAATAACAATCAGAGAAGAAATAAAGAAACTAGAAAAACAATAGAAGATTAACAAAATTAACAAACTTTCAGATTAGATTAAGAAAAAAAGAAATAACTCAAATAAATGAAATCAGAAATCAAAGAGGATACCTTACAACTGGTACAACATGAATACAAAGGGTCATAAGAGACTACTATAAGTAGTTATATCCAACAAATTAGATAACCTAGAAGAAATAAATACATTCTTAGAAACATACAACCTGCCAAGTCTGAAACATGAAAAAATTGAAAATATAAACAGACCAATAGTGAGTAAAGAGATTGAATCAGTAATTTTAAAAACCTCACAACAAAGAAAAGCCCAGGACCTGTTGGCTTCATTGCTGAGTTCTTTCAAACATTTAAAGAGGAAAAAACACCAATCCTTCTCAAACTCTTCCAAAAAGTTGAAGAGAAGGAACCACTTCCAAACTCATTGTATGTTGGCTAGTGTTACTCTCATACCAAAACCAGACAAGGACACTATTAGAAAAGGAAATTACAGGCCAATATACCCAACATAGATGCAAAAAATCGTCAACAAAATATTAACAAACTAAGTTCAGTGGCACATTAAAAGGATCATACAACATAGTGAAGTAAGAACTATCCGTCAGATGCAAAATGAGTTTATATATAAAAATCAATAAATATGATACACCATATTAACAGAATGAAGGGCAAAAATCATATGATCATCTCAATAAATGCAGAAAGAGCATTTGGAAAAATTCAGCATCTTCTCATGAGTAATGATGAAAACTCTCAACAAATCAGGTATAGAGAGAATGTACCTCAACATAATAAGGGCCATATATAACAAGTCCACAGCTAACACTGTGATGAAAAGCTGAAAACTTTTTCCCTAAGATCAAGAACAAGACAAAAATGCCCACTGTCACCATTTCTATTCAATATATAGTACTAGATGTCATAACCAGACCCATTAGGCAAGAAAAAGAAACAAAAGACATCCAAAATGGAAAGGAAGAAGTAAAATTTTCTCTGTTCACAAATGGCATGATTTTCTATGTAAAAAATCCTGAAGACTCCACCAAAAATGTTACAGCTACTAAATTAATTCAGTAAAGTGGCAGATACAAAGTTAACAAGCAAAAATCAGTACAATTTCTATAAACTAACAAAGAACCTCCCTAAAAAGAAATCGATAAAATCCCATTTACAATAGCAGAAATAAAAAATAAAATACTTAAAAATAAATTTAATAAATGATGTAAAAGATCTGTACATTGAAAATGTAAAGCATTAGTGAAAAAAATTGAAGAAGACACAAATAATGGAAAGATATTCCATGTCTGTTGATTGGAAAAATTGATATAGTTATATCCATACTACTCAAAGTGATCTACAGGTTCAACCCCTATCAAAATTCTAATGGCATCTTCCATATAAATAGAAAAAAAATCCAAAACTCATATAGAGCCAGAAAAGACCCCTAATAGTGAAAGTCATTTAAGCGAAAAGAATAATGCTTGAGGCATCGCACTGCTTGATTTCAAAATATATTCCAAAGCTATAGTAATCAAAACAACAGAGTGCTGCATAAAAAAGACACAAAGAACAATGGAACAGAATAGAGAGTTCAGAAATAAATCCACATATTTATGGACAATTGATCCTCAACAAATAACACATACAATATGGTAAGGACAGTCTCTTCAATAAATGGTGTTAAGAAAACTGAGTATGCATATTTAGACAAACGAAATTGAACCCTCTCTCACAATATATTAAAAAACCAACTCAAAATGGCTAAAAGACTTAAACATAAATCCTGAAACTTTAAAGCTACTAGACGAAAACATAGGAACAAAACTTCTTGACTTTCACTGGACATGGTAAAAAAAAAAATTTTATATGAACCCAAAAGTACAGGCAACAGAGGCAAAAAATAGGTAAATTGGATTATATCAAACTAAAAATCTTCTGCACAGCAAAGAAAACAATCAACAGAGTGAAGAGACAACCTATGAAACGGAGAAAATATTTGTAGACATCTAGCAAGTCGCTATCCAAAATACATAAAGAAGTCAAACATAGCCAAGAGGTATATGAAAAAAATGGTTAACACCACTAACCATCAGGAAATGCAAATCAAAACCACAATGAGATATCATCTCACACTTGTTAGAATGGCTATTATCAGAAAGACAAACTGTAATAGGTTTGGGGGAGGGTGTAGAAAAAAGAAAACCCTTGCATACCATTAATGAGAATGTAAATTAGTAAAACCATTATGAAAAATACTATGGAGATCCTCAAAAAATCAAAAATTGAACTACTGTATGATTTAGCAATCTCATTTCTGGGTATATGTCCAAAGGAATTGAAATTACTATCTCGAAGAAGTATCTGTACTCTCGTGTTCATTGCAGTATTATTCACAAGAGCCAAGAGGTGAAATCGACCTAAGTGTCCATTGACAGGTAAATGGATAAAGAAAATGTGGTGTATATATTCAGTAGAATATCATTTAAATAAAGGAAATTCTATCATTTGCAACAAGACAGGTGAGCCTGAAGGACATTATGCTAAGTGAAATAAGTCCAGCACAGAAAAATAAATACTACATGATCTCACTTATATGTGGAATCTAAAAAAAATGAACTTATTAGAAGCAGAGAGTGGAAGAGTGGTTGCCAGGGACTTGGGAGTAGAGGAAAACAGATGTTGCTCAAAGGATACAAAATTTCCCTTAGGCAAGATGAAAAAGTACTGGAGTTCTAATGTACAGCATGGTGACTACAGTCGAAAATATTGTAGTGCATACTTGAAACTGACTAAGGCAGTAGATCTTAAATGTCACTACAACAAAAAGCTATGTGAGGTGATGAATATGTTAATTAACTTGATTATTGTAATCATTTCATAATGTATACATATTGCGAATATATTGCATACACAAAAGCTAAAATTAAGCATTATTACAATTCAGAACTAAATTTACTCTGAGCTTCCTGTCAGCCAAAGTAAAAAGGAGACCGGATGAATTACGTAAGTATTATTCTCTAAAAGAAGGAAGAGCATCAAATTGTCAGTAATGAACGATTTGTTTTCACACTAGGAATCTGATATCCTCATACAGGGTACAATGAGATACTTAAAAGATAAGGAATTCAATCATATTTTTACAAACAAAAAGTGTGAAGAATCTCTATATGGCTGTTTTCTTTCTGCCAGCTCTCAACAAAAACTAAAGGTGTCTCATTAATATGAGGTGGTTACAGAGATTAGAAGCAGAGATTGAAGAGGAATAAGCTAAGGTGATCCGTGTAGACTGCCATGAAATCTCACTCATAATCAGACTGAAAAATTATCACAATACTATAAGAAAGGAATTGGTAGTAGTGGGAGACTGCCAGGGGAGGGACATACCTCATCAATGAGAGAACCTGATCTCAAACCAGGTGAAGTGGGGACTAAAGTGAAGCCCCAACTTTACCTACACAATGACCGTTTGTATGCCTAACCCTGAATTGGACCCTACAATTTTAAAAATAAAAATATAAGAAAGAAAAAACAGAGTTGGGAATTTCCTATATAAAGAGCTTTTACAAAAGAACTTACACTTTCCATTCTGGGACTTCATCTGACTAATATTATATTCAAATTACTTTCTAAATCATATTTGCTTCAAGAAAAGGGCAGTCAACTTCATGCCACTGGGTCAAGCACCTTTTGCTTCCTAGCTGACTTCTTTCTTTTTATAGCTCTTCCCTGAGATGAGTTATAATAAATATGAAATTCCCTTTCTCTCTGCCAGCCACATTTCAGGAGCTACTGACAGTCATACAGCAAAAGTGACATCATCAGAAAATCTCAGTGGTGGGATGGCAGAAGTTTTCAGGCAAAAACCAAAGATTCCAGGCAAAAATTCAGAAATGAATTCTCTGTTCTTCTTTCTTTACTTTCATGAAGAATACTGTGGTGGCAGATATGCGAAACTGGCTGAAACAATGCATTAGGAATAGCAAATGTTTTCTGAGATTCTGTGAACAGCACAGTCATAGCCACAGACATGAATTCTTGGGGGAGCATTTACTCTCTCAGACTTCATGCTGTATGTTAAGAAAATGGACAGCCTCAATTGGGACTTCATTGCGTCTTAAGTTACTGAACTAACAGAAATACCAAGAGGTCATCTAACTCAGTGCTTCTCACACTTTAAAGTATATGAGAGTCACTTAGGGATCTTGCTAGATATTTATTCTGCTTCAGAATATCTGGGTAGGAGCTGAGAGTCTGCATTTCTTTGTTTTATTTATTTAATTATTTTGAAGTCTCACTCCATCGCCCAGGCTGGAGTGCAGTGGCACACTCACGGCCACCCCAGCGTAGACTTACTAGGCTCCGCCGACCCTTCCACCCCAACCTTCCAAGTAACCAGAACTACAGGCGCGCACTATCACACCCAGCTAATTTGTTTATTTTTATTGTAGAGATGAGGTTTCACCAAGTTGTCCAGGCTATTCTCGAACCCGTGGGTTCAGGCAATCTCCTCACCTCGGCCTCCCAAAGTGCTGGGATTACAGGTTTGAGGCACCATGCCCAGCCAAGAGTCTGCCTTTTTGACAAGTTCCAAAGGAATGGCCATGTGACTAGATCAGAGC
>CAUYQG010178627.1:0-25534 GCA_963574415.1 Tarsius wallacei | reverse complement strand
CAAATATGTAATTTTTGATGTTTTATTATCCACATTAAAAAAGTAGGCCAGGCATGGTGTCTCACACCTGTAATCCCAGCACTTTGGGAGACAGAGCCGAGAGGATTGCCTGAGCCCAGGAGTTCAAGACCAGCCTGCACAGCATGGAAACTCCCCATCTCTACAATAAATCAAAAAATTAGCCGGGCATGGTGGCATGTGCCTGTAGTTCCAGCTACTTGGTAGGCTGAGGTGGAAGGATTGCCTGAGCCCAGCAGGTCAAGGCTGTGGTAGCCATGAATGTGCCACTGCACTTCAGCCTGGGTGATAGAGTGAGACTCTGACTTAAAAAAAAAAAAAAAAAGGTAAAAAGAAATAGGAGAAATTTATTAGGATAACCTATTTTATTTAACCTAAATGTATCAAATATTGTTTTAACATATAATTAATATCAAGATTATTAAGAATATATTTTCATTTTTTTCATACTGTCTTTGAAGTAAGATGTATGTTTTACACTTACAGAACATCTCATTTATGACTTGCCATATTGAAAAACTTAATGACCACATGTGTCTAACATATTGGACAGTACAGCCTTAGAGTTCTTTCTGCATACTTTTCACTGGAAAAAAAATGTCAGCATGCAGGAACCATCAAAAGCCAATTTCTATAGAAAACCACATATTGTTTATATAATATAATAATAACTTCAAAATTCTATATAAAACATTCTATATGATAAATTCTATAACAATAACTATCTAGACCCAATTTCTATAGAAAATTCTATTAAAAAGCTAGAATGCTCTACTTGCTAATTACAGAATATATAGTTATCAGGCAGCTATACATCTATGTAATGTAAAACCAGAGTGAAATGCCATGGTCAGCAATGAACTGTAGCAATTAGTTGAAAATTTGTTATTGAGCAGGTTAGGGTGGGAGCTGGGAACCGAGAGCTAAGGTCTCCGGCCATGCTGGAGAGGAGCATTGAAAGACAGTCAGCCGAGGTCGGTGGCTCAGCCTGTAATTCCGCCCTTTGGGGGGCCGAGGTGAGTGGATTGCCTGAGCCCGCAGGTTCGAGACCCACCTGGGCAACTTGGCGAGACCTCATCTCTACAATAAATCAAAAAAAAAAAATTAGCTGGGTGTGGTAGCACGCGCCTGTAGTTCCAGCTACTTGGAAGGCTGAGGCGGAAGGATCGCCGGAGCCCAGCAGGTCGAGGCTGCGGTGGCCGGGAGCGGCCACTGCACTCCAGTCTGGGCGACTGAGTGAGACTCCAACTCAAAAAAACAAAAACAAAAACAAAAAAAAATATTATTCCAATCCATGAGCATGGGATTCTTTTCCATTTGTTTTTGTTGTCTATGATTTCTTTCATGAGTGTTTTGTCATTCTCCTTGTAGCGATATATCACCTTCTTGGTTACATATATTCCAATGTTGTGTGTGTGTGTGTGTGTGTGTGTGTGTGTGTGTGTGTGTGTGTTAAATGGCCTTGAGCTTTTAATTTTTCTTTCTTTTTTTTTTAAGTTGGGGTCTCACTCTGTCACCCTGACTAGAGTGCAGTGGCACAATCACAGTTCACCGCAGCCTTGTCCTCCTGTACTCAGGTGATCCTTCTACCTCGACCTCCGAGAAGCTGAGGTTACAGGTGAGTAACACTGTGCAGCTAATTTTTTAAATTCTTTTTGTAGAGGCATGGTCTTGCTATGTTGACCAGACTGGTCTCAAACTCCTGGGCTCAAACAGTTTCCCGCCTTGGCCTCCCAAAGTGCTGGGATTATAGACATGAGCCACTGTGCCCAACTGGATTGAGCTCTTGGTTTGGCTCTCAGTTTGAGCATTACTGGTGTATAGAAATGTTACTGATTGGCTGGGCTTGGTGGCTCAGCCTGTAATCGCAGCACTTTGGGAGGCTGAGGCGAGAGGATTGCCCAAGCCCACGGGTTCGAGATCCACCCGGGCAATTTGGAGAGACCTCGTGTCTACAATAAATCAAAGATTAGCCGGGTGTGGTAGTGCATGCCTATAGTTCTGGCTACTTGGAAGGCTGAGGTGGAAGGATCGCCAGAGCCCAGCAGGTGGAGGCTGTGGTAGCCGGGAGCATGCCACTGCCCTCCAGCCTGGGTGACAGAGTGAAATGCCAACTCAAAAAAAAAAAAAAGAAATGTTACTGATTTGTATGCACTGATTTTGTGTCCTGAGATTTTACTGAAATTCATTATCATGTCCAGAATTCACTTGGAGGAGTCTTTGGGACTTTCTAAAAATTGTGTCATCAGCGAACAGGGATAGTTTGACTTCTTTGCCAGTATGAATGTCTTTTATTTATTTCTTTTACTGGATAGCTCTTGCTAGGACTTCCAGTAAAATTTGAATAAGAGTAGTGAGCATGTACCTCTTTGTCTTTTTTCCATTCTGAGAAGGAAAGTTTTCACCTTTTCCTCATTTTGTATAATGTTGGCTTGGGTTTGTCATATATGGCTCTTATTATTTTGAGATATGTTCCTTTGATGCCTAGTTTGTTGAGGGTTTTTATCATGAAGAGATGTTGAATTATATCAAGTGCCTTTCCTTCATCTATTGTGATGATTATATGCTTTTGTTTTTACTTCTGTTTATGTGGTGGATCACATTTATTGATTTTTGGATATTGAATGACCCTTGCATCCATCCTTGGTCGTGATGGATTTTTTTTTCTTTATATGCTATTGAATTCAGTTTACTAGTATTTTGTTGAGAATCTTTGCATCTATATTTATCAGGGAAATTGGCCTGTATTTATTTATTTATTTATTTTTGAGTCAGAGTCCCACTCTGCCATCCAAGCTGGAATACAATGGCATGCTCACGGCCACTGTAGCCTCCACCTGCTGGGTTCAGGCTATCCTTCCACTTCAGCCTTCCAAGTAGCTGGAACTACAGGTGCACATCACTGTGCCTGGCTAATTTTTTTGATTATTGTAAAGACGAGGTCTTGCCAAGTTGCCCAGGCTGGTCTCGAACCCGTGGGTTCAGGCAATCATCTCGCCTCCACCTCCCAAAGTGCTGGGATTGCAAATGTGAGACAAAACCGTGCCTGTCTGTTTTTTGTTGTGTCTTGCCTGATTTGGTATCAGTGTGATTCTGGTTTCATAGAGTGAGTTAGGAAGGAGTCCCCCTTCCTTGATTTTTTGGAATAGTTTCAGTAAGATTTGTACCTGTTCTTTTTTGTGCATCTGGTAATGTTCAGTTGTGAACCTGTCTGCCCTGTGCTTTTGTTTGTTGGAAGACTTTTTTTTTAACTGATTCAATTAAATTGTTCATTATTGGTCTACTCAGGGTATCTATTTCTTCCTGATTCAATCTTGGGGAGGGTTTATGTTTCCAATAAATTATTCATTTTTTTCTAGGTTTAGTTTGTTGCTGTAGGGTGTTTATAGTAGTCTTTGATAATCTTTTCTATTTCTGTGGTATTGGTTGTGATATCACCTATGTCATTTCTGATTGTATTTATTTGAGTCTTCTCTCTCTCTCTCTCTCTCTCTCTGTTTCGGTTTAGTTAAGCTAGCAGTCTGTCAATATTGTGTATTCTTTTGAAGAACCAACTTTTTGATTCATTGATCATTTGGTTCTTTGGTTTTTTTGGGAGGGTCTAAATCTCATCCAGTTGTGCTCTGATCTTTGTTATTTCTTTTCTTCTGCTAGCTTTGGGTTTAGAATGTTCTTGTGTTTCTAGTTTTTTGAAGTGCAAGGATATGCCATTGATATAAGATCTTTTCTATCTTTTTGGACATAGGTGTTTAATACTATCAACTTTCCTCTCGGCAGTGTTTTTGCAGTATCCCAGAGGTTTTAGTATGTTTTGTCACTATTTCGATTGTTTCAATGAATTGTTTTATTTCTGACTTTATTTCATTGTTAACCCAAGGGTTATTCAAGAGCAACTGGTTCGCTTCCAGGTAGTAGTGTAGTTTTGGGAGTTACTCTTGGTGTTGACTTCTAATTTTTTCCACTGTGGTCTGAGAAGATGTTTGGTATAATGTTGATATTTTTGAATATATCGAGACTAGCTTTATGGTCTAGCATATGGTCTGTTTCGGAGTACGTTCAATACAGAGGTAAGAAGAATGTGTATTCTGAAGTTGTTTTCAGAATACACTGTTGCAATATTCAGAATATGCCAATGCAGTAGCTATTCAGGAATGAACGCTTTGTCAACTTCCACCCACTTAGCCTTTAAAATTTTTTTTCCAGATATGCTCTCACCACATTTCAGAGAGTCAGAATCATTCTAGCGAATAACATTTCTGAAACAATCTGTGTCAAAAGTCCCCAAGACCACCTTTGACTCAGTAATTTGCGATAAGACTCACAGAATTCTGAAATGCTGCTATACTCACTGTTATGGATTATTACAGTGAAAAGACACAGATGAAAGTCAGTAAAGGCAAATAGTGTATGGGTCAGAGTCCAGGAGAGAGTTATACAGACAATTATGAATTAAGAGAATTCTCCAACAGCATTGTAGGACACTTGCAGGGTTGTGTTTATTTGTACTAATATTTCCCCTAATGTGAATAGCATTTTCCTCAGGAGAATTTGCTGAAAGTATGCAGAGCCATCGTTGGAAGTCAGAACTGCCCAAGACAATGGATAACACTTGGGGCACATAATACACAAGCCCAAAAACTTTTAAGCCCTGGACATGAGGTGTCCATAGGGGCTTTGACCAGCTCTGATCCATTCTTGGAATCCTAACAGACCATGCTTCTGAGTAGGGCTGAGTGCAGCTGTGTGCACGATCAGGAAGACCTGGAGGCCCTGAGCTCTCCCCTCTCATGAAACAGTGGTCCAGTGCCAACAGAACCTGAAGGCTAAGGTAAAGTTGCCACTGCCTGGCTGAGTGCTGAAGGCACGCCCCAAAACACACGCAGAGCTCCTTAGCAAAGATTGGGAGATTTATGGTTTCAGGTGTCTCAGGAAATCTCTAGCCCAGTGATTTGCTGACCACTAAGCTGAGTAGAGAGTTCAGTGGCCACACTTAACTAGCAATAGAGACATTACGAATTTGTTTTGTGTCTTCCGTGTGAGTCTGTGTATAAGTATGTTTTCTGAGTGTGAACCTGCCTGTATGTGAGCATGTAGGAAAGAGTGGGGGAATATATGAGAGGTGTCTGTGAGTGTCTGGGCATGTCAAATGTTTAGTGTGAATGAGAGGACTTGCCCCATATTCCCTCAGATTATCATAACCTCCCTAAGACAAGTGCAGATGACAAACAACAGGGGTAAAGGCCACTCAGAATAGGCAGGTGCAGTGAGGGAAGGGCAAGGTCACATTCTAGGGGAGAGGCTGTAGCCACATTAGAAGATTTGAGCCTAGTGGGGAGTTGTGTGGGAGGGTCACGTCAAACCATGGTTATCCCAGAAGTCTGCACAGAGCTGAGAGGTTTGAGGTGGGGCAGAGAGAGTGATGTCTGCTTGGCCCCTCTACCACCCTACCCTGGGTAAGTGTCCCAAGCAGGTAGCAGGAGCAAGGTTCTCTGGAGCCGCTCCCTCCACCCCAGCCCTGCCCTAGCCCTGCAACCTCTAGCAGCACAGTCAACACTGCAGGTTGACTCACAGCAGAGGGCAAAGGTCAGCGTCAGCTCCCTTTATAAGGGAACAGCCCAGACTAGTAGATCACTCAGGGTGTTGTGTGTCCTGCTTGGTCCTCTGTGCCTGGTGGGGTGGGGTGTGCCAGTTGTGCCCGGAAGACCCTGTGTATAACAGGGCAGCCATGGGGTTGCTGATGGGTGATGCACTGGCATCCATTGCTGTGGCCCTGGCCATCTTCCTGCTCCTGGTGGACTTGATGCACAGGCGCCAACAATGGGCTGCACGTTACCCACCAGGCCCCATGCCAGTGCCGGTGCTGGGCAACCTGCTCCAGATAGACTTCCAAAACATACCATACTGTTTCAATAAGGTAAGAGATGTGATGGTGGAGGGCAGCAGAGATCCTGGGAACCACCTCCCCCCTCCCAGCAGTAGATGTGATAGTGGGTAAAGCCACAGGCTAGGTA
Source organism: Tarsius wallacei (assembly GCA_963574415.1). Taxonomy (NCBI): domain Eukaryota; kingdom Metazoa; phylum Chordata; class Mammalia; order Primates; family Tarsiidae; genus Tarsius; species Tarsius wallacei. The sequence continues at coordinate 19,505 of CAUYQG010178627.1, read as the reverse complement.
AGGAGCTGGGCCCCAAATAGGAAGCAGATTTGAGAGGCACCTGGGATGGACTTTTGTGCAGGGCCTGATGGATAGTTTGGACTTTCCAAAGGCCAAGGTCTGGGAGAGCAAATCCCTGGACGTGGCACTGGGCTGCAAACCAGTTGGCAGCATATAACTATGGAAACCCCATGTCCCTTCTGATTACACTAGAAGTTGAAGTCTTGGAAATGGAAGAGGGGTCGGATGCTGAGCACCATTTAAATCAGGAAATCGAGGTTTAGAGAGGTGCACTGAGCTGGTTCAAATCTTTTGTGGCTGTGGGTCCTTGGGCCTCACTTCTAACTTCTGTGAACTTCAGTTTTCTTATCTGTAAAATGAGATGCTACCTGAGGCCTACTGATCATTTTGGTGACTGTTTCAAGGTCTTAACTGGGTGGTAGATCCAAATTGAGTTCCCTCAACCACAGAGGATGTGACCCTCAACACTTGAGATGAGGAGGCCAGGTCTCCTTCTGGCACAGTCTCACTGGCAGCCCTGGAGTTCCCCAGGACTTGTGCTCTGAGCCTGGGACTGGCAGCCCGGCAGATCCCGGCCTCACTGACGACCTGTCTCTCCACCTACAGCTGCACCGTCGCTTTGGAGACGTGTTCAGCCTGCAGCTGGGCTGGATGCCAGTGGTCGTGTTAAACGGGGTGGTGGCAGTGCGCGAGGCTCTGGTGACCTGCGGCGAGGACACCGCTGACCGCTCGCCTGTGCACATCTTTGATAAACTGGGCTTCGGCCCGCGCTCCCAAGGCAAGAGACAGTGGTGGCTGAAACCTCGTCCAAGCAGGACCTGGGCGGGTAGTGACCGGAGGCAGGACAGGGCCTAACGGGAGCGGAGACTTGGCGGTGGAGGACAAGAAAAGCGAAGGCGCAAGGCGACGGCGGAGAAAGAAGCCTGAGGGGCGGGGCGAGAGGGAAGAGCGTGGGAGGGTCCAGGCCGTACTTGGTCATGCCCAAGGGGCCACCTCCGCCCTAGGCGTGATCCTCGCGCGCTACGGACCCGCATGGCGCGAGCAGCGACGCTTCTCCGTGTCCACCCTGCGCAACTTCGGCCTGGGCAAGAAGTCGCTGGAGCAGTGGGTGACCGAGGAGGCCTCCTGCCTCTGTGCTGCCTTTGCCGATCACACCGGTGGGTAAAGAAAGCCCCGAGGGGCCAAGGCGGGAACCGAGTAGGCGGGGACGCGGGAAGGAGACCCTCTGACCTACGTCTTCTGTTCTCAGGTCGCCCCTTTAGCCCGAACGCCCTCCTGGACAGAGCGGTGAGCAATGTGATCGCCTCCCTCACCTTCGGGCGCCGCTTTGACTACGACGACCCATTCATGCTCAAGATATTGAACCTACTCGAGGCCCAACTTCAGGAGGAAGGCAGCAGACTGGCCGCGGTGCGGGAATTGGAGGGGCAGACGGGAGTCCAGACCCCCTTTTCAGGAGCCTGGACAAGTCTGTGTTTGTAGCCGAGGTGGTTCATGGGCCTGCACCTGGGACTCTACAAAGGATTTGGGGAAAGGGCATTCCAGGAGAGGCCATTGCAAGAGGAAAGGCCTGGAGGAGAGAAATCTCCAACAATAATGGGAGAGGTGGACCCAAGGTCAGTGACCCCCAAGAGAGGGCCAAGGAGCCTGTGCCTCCAGAACAGGCTGGAGGCCACCCAAGCCCAGGAGGTTTCGAGTTTAGGTTTCTTCTTCTAGACCCCAGGGGTCAGGAGAGCGCTTGAGACTGCCACTTGGGGAGGGACCAGGCCAATGGTGGGGAAAGGCCCTAGGTCCACCCTGGAGGTGGTGGAGCCTGAGACTGGTCCAGTTGAACCTGGAGCAGGGGAGAAAGCCAGGCCCCCTTCTGTGACTGGCACAGGTGCTGAATTCTGTCCCAGTGCTCCTGCACATCCCAGGGCTGGCTGACAAGGTCATCTGTGCAAGAAGGAAATTCCAGGCCCTTCTGGATGAGCTGGTGTCTGAGCATAAGGTGACCCGGGACCCAGCCCAGCCACCCCGAGATCTGACTGATGCCTTCCTGGCCGAGGTGGAGAAGGTGAGGAGCTGCTGCCAGGGATTGGGTCAGGGATGTTGGTTGAGGGTTCCATGGGGAGTGAAAGGAGGAGGCAACGTAGGGCCAGTGCATCACCCAGTGAGATGCACTTGAGCTGACAGGGGCAGAATGGGAGAACATCTGGGTGCTTCCTCCCTCTGCTCTGAGCCCACCCTTTCTATCTGACTCAGGCCAAGGGGAACCCCGAGAGCAGCTTCAATGATGAGAACCTGCGTCTCGTGGTGTCTGACCTGTTCTCTGCCGGGATGGTGACCACCTCGATCACACTAGCCTGGGCCCTCTCTCTTATGATCCTGCACCCAGATGTGCAGTGTGAGTCTGGTTGGGGGTTTGGGGGAAGGCCGAGCAAGGAAAAGTACAGTCAGGGGCCCCTGAGCTTGGTTGGGATACTCATGGCGACAAGCACAGACTTGTCCAGGCTCCTGAAAAAGGGACCTCCTCCTCAGATGGGCACAGTCCCCACCCAACACAAGAGCCAGGAGAGGGTCAGTGCCCATCCCCTGGGTTCTGACCCACTGTGGGGATGCTTGTCTGTCCAGGCCGTGTCCAACAGGAGATCGATGAAGTGATAGGGCAGGCACGGCCACCAGAGATGGCTGACCAGGCCCGCATGCCCTTCACCACCGCCGTGGTTCATGAGGTGCAGCGCTTTGCAGACATCATCCCCCTAGGTGTGCCCCACATGACCTCCCGTGACATTGAAGTACAGGGTTTCCTCATTCCCAAGGTAGGCCTGGGGACCTCCTCACCCGAGCTCATCATGTTCTGCCTGCTGGTGGTCCCAGCACGGCTGCTGCCATGTGGGGTCAGCTGGGATCCAGGCCACGAAGTCCTCGATTCCACAGGCGCCAACTTTTCTGACCTTGGTGTCATTGCAGAGCAGGAACAGGGATGACCTTCATTTCAGAGCCTCAGTGTAGTGGGAAGGACAAACCAGAATGTCCCACAGAAGTTGTAGGAACTGTGCCTGCATGGATAAGAGCAGTGAGGGCCCCCAGGGAGTCATGAATCTGCCCTGCTATGTGGTCTTAGAGGGTGCCCAGAAGCTTCTTGGATCAAGGGTTATTTGCAAGAGTACAGCTGTGTGTCAGGCATGGTTTGTGCCCCATTTGTTTGGTGGCAGGGGTTCTGGCAACCTAGAGTCTAGTCCTCACTGATGCCAGGCTTCTCCTGCCCAGGGAACAACACTCTTCACTAACCTGTCATCGGTACTGAAGGATGAGACGGCCTGGGAAAAACCCTTCCGCTTCTACCCTGAACACTTCCTGGATGCCCAGGGGCGCTTTGTGAAGCAAGAGGCCTTCATGCCTTTCTCAGCAGGTACCTTTTGTTTTCCCAGCTCTCTGCCCCCTTTAGGGAGTGTTGGAGGGGTGGAGCCCAGGACCCAGGCTCACCAGGCTCTCTCACCCACCACAGGCCGGCGCGCATGCCTCGGGGAGCCCCTGGCCCGCATGGAGCTCTTCCTCTTCTTCACCTGCCTCCTGCAGCGCTTTACCTTCTCAGTGCCTGCTGGACAGCCCCGGCCCAGTGACTATGGAGTTTACCGCGTTATGGTGACCCCGTCCCCCTTCCAACTATGTGCTGTGCCCCGCTAGAGGGGCTATAAGTCCACAGTCTCCTCAGCTGGGACCCTATGTACAATAAACCAGTTTCTCCCACTTGGTTTCTGAATCTAATCTGGGCCCCCTGACAAAGGCCTCTTTCTTGACCACATGACTTTACTTGAGATAAGGGAATACTCATGTTCAGAATGTGACAGCTTCTACCTGAGTCACCCCCAGAGACCCATTCAGGCTTCACAGGTTGGTGACAATGTCCATGCATAAGTCTTGGCTCCGGGGTGAATAGCAACAGGCTTTTGCTGGAAATCATCCCAATCCTTCACTGAGGTGGGAAACTGCGTTGGGGTCTCCAAGACTTCCCTCAGGGTCAGCGATTTGCTACAAGGCCTGTTATTCTCACCGTTATGGTTTATTACAACAACGAATACAGATGAAAGTCAGCTAAAGTAAAGGCAAGTGGGACAGAGTCCAGAAAGACCAGTTGCCCTCTCCCAGTGGACTTGCACAGACAGTGCTTACATCACCCGACTCCATGTGAGACACAGAAGAAGGTATTGCTAATAAGCGCAACTCACCTGAGCTTTGGTGTCAAGAGTTCTTGTTGGGGTTGGTAACCCAATCTTGAGTACACACATGGCTGACCTTAGATACTCAGTTTTCAGTCCCTCTTGAAATCAGACTGATGCAGCTTGAGGCCCCTCCCCTCAATCACATTGAGAGCATAAACTATGCAGTGTGGCCCAAGGTCCCAGATATCTACAAACACAAAACTATCAGGCAGGATATTTCAGTGCCTTAGGGGATATCTCCCAGCCACATCTCAAAAGTCTGTTGTTGGTTTGGATTGTTCAGGGACTGAACTCCCCAAGCCTGTGCAGGTCACTTTTTACTGAATAGGCCATGCCCCTTGTCTCTTCTGGCAAAATGATCATATGATTTTAGTAGCTGTACTTTTTTTTTTTTTTAAGTGTGGTAAAACGGCCGGGCTCAGTGGCTCAGCCTGTAATCCCTTGGGGAAGCCGAGGTGAGTGAATTGCCTGAGCCCACGGGTTTGAGACCCACCTGGGCAACTTAGCGAGACCTCATCCCTACAATAAATCAAAAAATTAGCTGGGTGTGGTAGCGCGTGCCTGTAGTTCCAGCTACTTGGAAGGCTGAGGCGGAAGGATCGCCGGAGCCCAGCAGGTCGAGGCTGGGGTGGCTGGAGCATCCACTGCACTCCAGTCTGGGCGACTGAGTGAAACTCCAACTCAAAAAAAAAAAAAAAAAAGTGTGGTAAAACACGTAACATAAAATTACCATCTTAAATTTTTTTTTTTTTTTTTTGTGTTTAAGTCTCACTCTGTTGCCCAGGCTGGAGTGCAGTGGCAGGCTCATAGCCACCGAAGGTCGACCTGCTTAGCTCCAGCGATCCTTCTGCCTCAGCCTTCCAAGAAGCTGGAACTACAGGCGCGCGCTACCACACCTGGCTAATTTTTTTTATTTTTAATGTAGAGATGAGGTCTTGTCAAGTTGCCCAGGCTGTTCTCAAACTGTGGGCTCAGACAATCTGCTCACCTCGGCCTCCCAAAGTGCTGGGATTACAGGCTTGAGTCACCACACCTGGCCTTCTTAACCATTTTTAAGTGCACAATTCAGTGTGATTAAGATAGTTGTGGAATCATCACTACTATCCCACCACTGACTCTCTTCATCTGGCAAACCTGAAATCCTGTTCCCATTAAACAACTCCCCATTCCCACCTTCCTCCCAGTCCCTGGCAGCCATCATTCTGCCTTCTGTTTCTGTGAGTTTGACAACTATAGGGAAGTCATGTAAGTGGAACTATACATGATTTGCCTTTTTTGTGACTGTCTTATTTCATTTGGCATAATTTCCTCGATGTTCATTTGTGTTGTAGACAATATCAGTACTTCTTTTTAAGACTGAATAATGTCCACAGTATAACATGCCACGTTTGATTTATTCGTTCATGCTTCAGTAAACACCTAATTTCTTCCACCTTTTGGCTACAGTGAATAATCCTGCTTTATCATGGGTGTATAAATATCTCTTTGGAATCCTCCATTTAATTCTGAGATATATTGCAGATTTGAGTACAGAACACCTGAAATAAGCAAATATTGCCATAAAGAAAGTCACACAGTTTTTTGTTTCCCAGTACATATAAAAGTTGTGTTTATATAAAACTGTATTCAATTAAGTGTTCAGTGTTATTATGTCCATGGATAATGCACACACCTTAATATAAAAATACTCTACTGCCAAAAAATGATGACATTCAACTGAGTCCTCAGCAAGTCTTAGTCTTTTTTATTGTGGATGGTCTTTCTTTCATGTTGATGGCTGCTGAATAAACAACAGGGTGGTGGTTGCTAAAAGGTGAGGTGGTGTGGCAATGTCTTCAAATAAGTCAACAATGAACTTACCCATATTGATGGGCTTTTCCTCTTATGAAAGATTTATCTATAGCCTGCGATGAAGAAAAGGCACTTGATATAATCCAACATCTCTTCACGATAAGAACCTTCAACCTACTAGGCATCAGAAGAACATATCTCAAGATAATAAGAACTATACATGACAAACATGAACCAACATCACACATAGTGGGGGAAAGGTGAAAACATTACCTCGCAGAACTGAAACAAGACAGGGAACTCTGCTCTCACCACTCTTATTTAACATTGTACTGGAAATCCTAGCAAAAGCAATCCAGCAGAGAAAGAAAGAAAAGGCATTCACGTTGGCAAGGAAGAAGTCAAATGATTCCTGTTTGCTGACGACATGATTCTATACCTAGAAAATCCCAAAGACTCCTCCAAGTGGATTCTAGATATGATAAACAATTTCAGTAAAATCTCAGGATACAAAATCAGTAACATTTCTGTACACAAGTAATGCTCAAGCTGAGGACCAAATCAATAGCTCAATCTAGGTGGGCACAGTGGCTCGTGTGTGGAATCCCTGCACTTTGGGAGGCCAAGGCAGGAGGATTGCTTGAGTCCAGGAGTTCAAGGCCAGCCTGGTCAACATACTGAGATCTTGTCTCTACAAAAAAATTAAAAAATTAGCTGGCACAGTGTTACACACCTGTAATCTCAGCTATTCAGTAACTGAGGTAGAAGGATCAGCTGAGCTCAGGAGGGCAAGGCTGCAGTGAGCTGTGATTATGCCACTGTACTCTAGCCTAGATGACATAGTAAGATTCCAACTAAAAAATAAAAAAAAAATTAAAAAGAGCATAATCCAATTTATAAAACACACACACACACACACACACACACACACACACACACACACCTAGGAATACACTTAAGCAAGAAGGTGAAATATCTCTAAAAGAAGAACGACAAAACACTGATGAAAGAGATCATACATGATACAAACCAATGGACAAGCATCCCACGCTCATGGATTGGAAGAATCAATATTGTTAAAAAGAATATACTGCCCAAAGCAATCTACAGATTCAGTGCAATCCCTTTCAAAATACCAACATTATTTTTCACAGAACTGGAAAGAAGAATCTTAATATTTATATGGAATCAAAAAAGAGCTGAATAGCTAGTGCAATTCTAAGTAAAAAGAACAAGAGCAGAGGCATTACACTGCCTGACTTCAAATTATACTACAAGGTTATAAAAACTAAAGCAAAATAAATAAATAAATAAAATTTTAAAAAGAACTAAAGCAGTGTGGTATGGGTAGAAAATAGATCAAACAGAATAGAGATCTTATAAATAAAGACACATATCTAAAAACAACTGCTCTTCAACAAAACTGACCAAAATAAACAAGGGGAAAATTACACTCTATTCAATAAATGGTGCTGGGAAAATTGGCTAGCCATGTGCAAAAGAATGAAAATGAACCCCTACCTTTCACCACATAAAAATTAACTCGAAATGAATTACAGACTTAAATTTAAGACCCGAAACTTTAAAAATCCTGGAAGAAAACCTAGGAAACACTCTTCAGGACATTGGCATAGGCAAAGAGTTTATGACAAAGACTCCAAGAGCAGTTGCGACAAAAACAAAAATAGATAAATGAGACTTAACTAAAAAGTTTCTGCAAAGCAGGAGAAATAACAGTTGAACAGAAAACCTACAGAATGGGAGAAAATGTTTACCAGTTATGCCTCAGACAAAGGACTAATGTCCAGAATCTACAAGGAATTCAAACAACCCAACATGAAAAAAACAAACAACACATCAAAAAGTGGGTAAAGGACATGAATAGACACTTCTCAATAGAAAACACACAAGCAGCCAATGAACGTGGAAAAATACTTAACATTACTAATCATCAGAGAAATGCAAATTAAAACCACAATGAGGCATCACCTTATACCAGTCAGAATGACTGTAATTAGAAAGTCAAAGAACAACAGATGTTGTACAATCCCTTTCAAAGAGAACACTCACTCACTGTTGGTGGCATTGTAAACTAGTTCAACCGCTATGGAAAGCAATTTGGAGATTTCTCAAAAAATGAAAAATTGAGAAACCCAGCCATCTCATTATATATATATATATACACCACTGAATACTACACAGCCACAAAAAAGAACAAAGTCGTGCTATTTGCTGCAACATGGATGGAGCTGAAGATCATCTTAAGTGATCTAACTCAGAAACAGAAAACCAAAACTGTGTGTTTTCACTTATCCGTGGGAGCTAAATGACCACAAAGATGGAAATAACAGACACTGGAAACACAAACAAGGAGTGAGGCGGAAAGAGGGGTTAGGGTTCAGAAGTTACCTATTGGGTACAATGTTCACCATATGGGGAGTGGGCCACCTGAGACCCAATCCCCACCACTACACAATATGTGCATGTAATAAACATGCACTTGTATAACCTCTGAGTATTAAAAAAAAGAAAAAATCAATATGCACCCCATAAATATGTACAGTTATTATGTGTCAATTTTTTAAAAGTGAATTTTAAAAGAGGAGAAGCCCTGGACCAGATGCCTTCACCAGTGAATTCTACTAATTAAAAGAAAACATCCTGGCTTGGTGCCACATACCTGCAACACCACCTCTTTAGGAGGCTGAGGGGAATCATTTGAGCCCAGGTGTTCAAGACTAGCCAGGGCAACATAGCAAGGCCCCGTGTCTGCCAAAAATAATTTAAAAAAAAAATAGTTGGGCACGATGATGCCCCCATGTAGTGCCAGTTTTCTGGAGGCTGAGGTGGGTGGATTGCTTAGCTCAGGAGTTTGAGGCTGCAGTGAACTATGATCATTCCATTGCACTGTAGTCTGGGTAACAGAACTAGACCCTGTTTGAGAAGAAGAAGGAGGATGTGGAGTAGGGGGGTAAGAGGAAAGGGAGGCGAAGGAGAAAAAGAAGAGGAGGAGGAGGAGGAAGATCATCATGGCCTCCCTAAAGCCCCTGATAAATGCAGATGAAACACCGAAAGTGAAGGCCACTCAGAACAAGCAGGTGAGGTGAGGGAATGAGAAGGACATGTCCTGGGGGAGAGGTTGTAACTACATTAGGGGGTGTGGGCCTAGTGGGGAGCTGTGTAGGAGGGTCACTTCAGACCATGGATATCCCAGAAGGCTGTACAGAGCTGGGAGGTTAGAGGTGGGGAAAGCGAGTAACATCTGCTGGGTCCCTCCACCACTCTACCTTGGGCAAGCACCATGAGCAGGCAGCAGGGGCAAGGATCTCTGAGCCCCGCCACCCCCACCCCAGCCCTGCCCTAGCCCTGCACCCTATGGCAGCACAGTCAACACTACAGGTTGGCTCACAGCAGAGGGCAAAGGCCAGTGTCAGCTGCCTTTATAAGGGAACAAACCAGACTGGTTGAGCACTCAGGCTATGGTGTGCCCTGCCAGGTCCTCTGTCCCTGGTGGGGTAGGATGTGCCAGGTGTTCCCCAAAGTGCCCTGTGTGTAGCAGGACAGCCATGGGGTTACTGATGGGGGATTCACTGGCACCCACGGCCGTGGCCATGGCCATCTTCTTGCTCCTGGTGGGCCTGATACACAGGAGCCAATGGTGGACTGCATGCTACCCACCAGACCCCATGCCACAGCCCAGTGTGGGCAACATGCTGTATGTGGACTTCCAGAACATACCATGGTGCATGAGCCAGGTGAAGGAGGTGGTGGCGGAGGGCACCAGAGGTCCTTAGAACATCTTCCAAACCCCTGCAACAAGCAGATGTGGTGGTGGGTGAAGCCACAGACTGGGCTAGGAGCTGAGCCCTGAAGATGAAGAAGGTTTGAGAGTCTTCCTGAGGGAGGACATTTGTGCAGGCCTGAAAGACAATTTGGATATTCCAAAGGCCAAGGTCTGGGAGAGCAAAGGCCTGGAGGTATAATGGGACTTGTCTTGCAAGCCAGTTGGGCAGCACATAACTATGGAAACCCTGTATCCCTTCTGATTACACCAGGAGGGAAGTTCTTGGGAATGGAAGAGGGGTCGGGTGTTGAGCACCATTTAAATTAGAAAATGGAAGTTGAACAAATTGCAGTGATCTGGTTCAAAACTTTTGCCCCTGTGGGTCTTTGGGCCTCACACTCACCTCGGTGAACCTGTTTCCTCATCTGTAAAATGGGATGCCTCCTGGGACATACTTTGCATTTCTGTGACTCAAGGTCATAACTGGGTGGTAGATCCAAAATAAACTTCTCAACCACAAAGAAAGTGAGCCCTTTCCCCTTCAGGATCACGAGACCAGTTCTCTTGGCACAGTCTCACTACTGGCAGTCAAGGGCTTCCCTAGGACTTGCAGCGGTGAGTCTGGAACCCGCAGCCTGGCGGGAATCCCGGCCTGACTGACGCTGTAACCCTCTGCCTGCAGCTGCATCGTGGCTTCGGGGACGTGTTCAGCCCGCAGCTGGACTGGACGCCGGTGGTCGTGCTCAACCGGGTGACAGCGGTGAGCGAGGCACTGGTGACCCGGGCGAGGACACTCCCAACCGCGCGCCTGTATCTTTGATCACCTGGGCTTGGTACCGCGCTCCCAAGGCAAGAGGCGGTGGCGGCGGAGACCGAATCTCGATGAGACCTGGGCAGACAGTGACCGGTGGCAGGACAGGGCCTAACGGGAGCGGAGACTTGGACGTGGGGCGAAGGAAAAAAAACAGTGAAGGACAGGGGTGGGTGGAGGAAGAAACCTCTGGGGCGGAGCGAGGGGGAACGGTGGGCGGGGCCGAGGGCGGGGCCTGGACCCGGAGTGGGAGGGAAACAGGGGGATTTGGGTAGGTGCTGTGCTCGGAGAAGGAGAACACAGTGGGCAGGAACTAGGGCGGGGACTGTACTCAGACGTAGTGGTCGGTTGAGGGACAGAGGGAAGTTTGAGCTTAGAGGGAGGGGAGCATTCTTAAGGGACTGTGATTGTGCGGGTCTTCAAAGAGGAGGAGCCAAGGAGCTGGGTGCAGAGGGCGGGGCCAGGACCTCCCGGGCGATGCCCACGTGATCGCCCCGCCCCCCGGAATTTTCAATGCGCTGTACGGTCCCGCGTGGCGCCCTGCGCAACTTCGACCTGAGCAAGAAGTCGCTGGAGCCGTGGGTGATCGAGGAGGCCTCCTGCCTCCGTGTCGTCTTCGCCGATCACACTGGTGGGACAGGCCCGGCGGGGCCTGAGGCGGGAACAGGGGAAGCAGGAACACGGGAAGGAGACCCCCTGACCCGCGTCCTCTGCTCCCAGGCCCCCCCTTTAGCCCGAACGCCCTCCTGGAAGGAGCGGTGAGCAACGTGATCGCCTCCCTAACCATCGAGCGCCACTTCGATCCGCTCTTGCTCAGGACACTGGACCTAGTTGAGGCCCATCTGAAGAAGAGCAGCAGCCGAGCCATGGTGCGGGGATTGGAGGGCCAGGCGTTGAGTCCAGACAGGGCAAGCTCGGGGAGGTGCACGGGCCTGTACCTGGGTCACCGAGGAGGAGGATTTGCATGCAAAGGGGTTGGGAAAAGGACATTCCAGGAGATGCCAGTACAAGAAGAACGGTCTGGAGGAGGAAAACCTCCAGCAGTAATGGGAGAGGTGGGCCCAGGGTCGGTGAACCCCAAGAGGGGGCCAAGGAGCCTGTGCCTCCTGTCCAGCTGTGAGACAGGAGAAAGTTAGATGATAGGCAGACAGTTAGGACAGGTCCCGGTAGCTGCGAGCCCTACTTCCAGGTCCGTGGACTTCATCTTTCCCGCGTTTTTTCCTGATTGGCCCTTCCCAACCCTCTTCCGATTAGTAAATGTATTAGACCAGACCATGGTGCCTCTCTCTGATTGGTGCTGTTGCCAACCAATCAACAGGCTCTGGCGACTACATAAACTCCTGCCTGCCGAGGTAACCCAGCAATTTTTCCGGAACCGCTCCATTGCTGGAAGCCTTTCCGTCCTCTAATAAATTCCTACGTACTCATCCTTTGGTTGTCTGCATCCCTCATCCCTCATCCATCATTCTTCTTGGCCACAAGACAAAAACCTAGACTCGAAGAACTGTTGCTGAAGACCGCCAGACTTGAAGAGATGCACATGCCGAACTTTTAAGAGCTGCACACGCTGGAGGCTGACTTGTCAGCCGACGGAGCCAGCAGAACAAGTGCCAGCAGAGTAGGGGAGCCAGCAAAGCCGACAGACCCAACTGGGCCTGTGGAACTGACCGCGGAGCGGAGCTGACAGCGGGCCGCTCTTAGGGACTGGCTTGCCGGCGCGCCCAACCGACATTCTCGGGGACTGACAAATTAAGAGAGCAGCAGCATTCTTTGGAGACCCCACAACTGCTGGCATCTCGAGTTCTTGGATGCCACCGTGTTCCCTGTCCAGATGCCATTGTGTCCTGGTCACCGTGTGGAATCCCAGGCTAGCAGAACAGCTCCGGGAACTGCAACATTTCTTGGGTGCCCAGCTTGCCAGCCAATAGGATTAAAAAAACCGTACCAGCTGAAAGCCACCCAAGCCCAGTAGGTTCCAGGTTTAGGTTTCCTCTTCTAGACCCCAGGGCCCAGGAGAGAGCCTGAGGTTGCCACTTGGGGAGGAGCTAGGTCCAACCATGAGGTGGCTTGGCCTGACACTGGTCCAGGTGAACCCAGAGCACAGGAGAGACCCAGTCCCCCTTCTGTGCCTGGCACAAGTGCTGAATTTTGTCCTGGTGCTCCTATACATTCCAGCACTGACTGGGAAGTGCTCACACAGGAGAAGAAACTTCCTGGCCCAGCTAGATGAGCTGGTGACTGAGCACAGGATGACCTGGGACCTGGCCCAGCCGCCCCAAGACCTGAATGATGCCTTCCTGGCTGAGATGGAGAAGTTGAGGAGCCATTGCTAGGGATTGGGCCAGGGGTGATGGAGAGTCCCTTGAGGACAGGAAAAGACAAGGTGTGGCCAGTGCATTACCCGGTAAGGGGCACCTGGGCTGACAGGGACAGTGAGCCCAGAATGGGAGTACATCTGGGGACTTTCTCTTTCTGTCCTGAGCCCACCCTCTCTGTCTGGCTCACGCCAAGGGGAGCCCTGAGAACAACTTCAGTGATGAGAACCTGCACCTGGTGGTGTCTGACCTGTTCTCTGTCGAGATGGTGACCACCTTGACCATGCTGGTCTGGTCTCTCCTCTCATGATCCTGTTCAGCTAGGTGTCTAGAAAGGAGGCCAGAGTGAGGAAAGGTACAGACAGGGGACCCTGAGCTTAGTTGGGGCACTTGTGGCTCCAAGCACAGGCTTGTCCAGGCTCCTGCAAAAGGGACTTCCTCCTCAGGTGGGCAGAGCCCCCACCCAACACAGGAGCCAGAAGAGGGTCAGTGCTCACCACTTGGGTTCTGACCTACTGTGGGGATGCTTGTCTGTTCAGGCTGTGTCCAACAGGAGACTGATGAAGTGATAGGGCAGGGTGGTGACCAGAAATGGCTGGCCAGGTCCATGTGCCCTTCACCATTGTCATTAATGAGGCACAGTGCTTTGGGGACATCATTCCGCTAGGTGTGCCCCACATGACCTCCAGTGACATTGAAATGCAGGATTTTCTAATCCCCATGGTATGCTGGGGGATCTTCTCACCCAGATCTACACTAACTGCCCACTGGTGGCCTCAGCATGACCACTGCCAGGTGGGGCCAGCTCAGACACGGGCCATCCAGTCCTCAATTCCATAGGCAACAACTGTCTCATCCTGGGTATGGGTTGCAGAGCAGGGAAGGGCCAAGCTGTCCATGCAGAGTCCCAGAACACTGCATAGTGTGTTGGAAGAAAGTGCATGAAGGAATAGGGGGCAGTGAGATCCCCACGGCATTACTTGATCTCTGCCATGAAGTCAGAGAGGGTGCCCAGAAACTTCTAGGGCCAAAGGCTACTTAAAAGATTCTAGCACATGCCAGCTAAAGTGTGTGCTCCCATATATTTGGTGGCAGGGGTTGCAGCAGCCTAGGACCCAGTCCCACTGACACCAGGCTTCTCCTGCCCAGGGCCATGCTCTGTGACAAACTGTCATTGGTGCTGAAGGATGAGGCCATCTGGGAGAAGCCTTTTCATTTCCACCCCCACATACTTCCTGGACGCCCAGGGCCGCTTTGTGTAGCAAGAGGTCTTCATGCCTTTCTCAGCAGGTGCCTGTGGGGTTCCCGCCTCTCTACCACCCGGTAGTCTTGGACATGGAGCCCAAAACCCAGGCTCACTGAACCCTATCAAGCACCTACAGGCCACTGCCCATTGTTTGGGGAGCCTCTGGCTCATATGGAGCTCTTCCTCTTCTCCAACTGCCTCCTGCAGTGCTTCAGCTTCTTGGTGCCTGCTGGACAGCCTTGGCCCAGTGACTGTGGTGTCATTTGCACTTTGGTGACTCGGTCCACCTACCAGCTGTGTGCTGTGCCCACTAGAGGGGCCATAGCCCTCAACCTGCTCCTCAGCTGGGGCCCTGATATATGATAAGCCAGTCTAGTGGCTCCTACTTGGTTTCTGAGTCCAAGTTGGGACCCCTGACCAGGCACTGGCCGACCTCAGTTGCTCAGTCTTCAGCCCCTTCCGAAGCCAGATTGATACGATCCAAAGTTCCACTCTCAATTATATCACTGGCATAAAGTATGTGGGGTGGTCCAAGGCCCAGGTATCTATAAAGACACTCCTATGACGCAGTATATTCTAAGGCCTTAGGTGGATGTCGCCCAGCAATCTGTCAAGAGTCAATTGTCTGGTTTGGATTGTGCAGGGACTGAACTTCCCAGACCTGTGGAGGTCACTTTTTATTGCATAGGTTATTCCCCTTGGCTCTTCCAGCAAAATGATCATATTGGTTTGAGTATCCATATTTTTTTTTTTAGTGTGGTAAGACACATAACATAAAATTACCATTCTAACTATTTGTAAGAGTACAATTCAGTGTCATTAAGCATATTAATAAGTTGTGGAACCATCACCACCATCTTAGCCACTGAACTCTCATAATCTGGTAAACCTGAAATTCTATATCCATTAGACAACAACTCCATAGTCTCTGGACCACCACTCTATTGCCTGTTTCTATGAATTTCATTCCTATAGGAAGTCATATAAGTGGAATCCTATGCTATTTGTCTTTTTATGACTGTCTTTTTTGCAGGGGGAGTTGGAGTCTCCCTTTGTCGCCCAAGTTGGAGTGCAGTGGCAAACTCATGGCCACCCCAACATCGACCTGCTGGGCTCTGGTAATCTTTCTGTCTCAGCCTTCCCAGTAGCTGGAACTACAGGTGCACGCTACCATGCCTGGCTATTTTATCACTATCTTATTTCGCTTGATATCATCAAGGTTCATTCATGTTGTAGAAGATATAAATACTTTCCCTTTTAAGGCTGAAAACTGTCCATTTTATGGCTATGCCATGTTTTGTTCATCCATTCATCTGACCTTTGTCACTTGGATTGCTTCCACATTTTGGACACAGTGAATTATGCTGCTGTGATCATGGATGTATAAATATCTTTTGGGGATCCTCCACTTAATTCTTGTGGGTACATACAGGCAACCTCAGAGATATTGCAGGTTCAGACATGGACAACCACAAAAAACAATTACTGCCATAAAGCAAATCACAGGAATTTTTTTGTTTCCCAGTACAAATAGCTTCTGTGTTTATGTGAAACTGTACTCAATTAAGTGTACAATAATATTATGTCAAAAACAATGTACATATTTTAATTAAAAGTGCTTCATTGCCAAAAAGAATGCTGACAAGCATCTCTTCAATGAGTCTTAATCATTCTGCTGATTAGAGAGTCTTACCTCAAGGTTGATGGCTGCTGACTGATCAGGGTGATGGTTGCTAAAAGTTGGGGTGGCTGTGACAATTTTTTCAAATAAGACAACAGTGAAGTTGGCTGCATTGATGGATTCTTCTTTTTATGAAAGATTTATCTATAACCAGCAATGATGTTGATAGCATTTTGTGCAGTGTAAAATTATTTCAAAATTGGAGTCAGTTCTCTCAAACTCAGCTGCTGCTTTATCAACTAAATTTATGTCATATTCTAAATCCTTTGTTTTCATTTCAACAATGTTCCTAGTATCTTCACCACAAGTAGATTCTATCTCAATAAACCACTCTCTTTCCTCACTGATAAGTAACTCCTCATCTGCTTAAGTGTTCTCAGGAGATTGCAGCAATCCAGCCACATCTTTAGACTTCACTTCTAATTCTAATTTCTTGCCATTTCCACCACAGCTGTAGTTGCTTCCTCCCCTGAAGTCTTGAACCCTTCAAAGTCATTAACTTCCTGCAAATGCCTGTTTATGTTGATATTTTGATATACTCCCATGGATCACAAATGTTCTTAGTGGCATCTAGAATAGTGGATCTTTTTGGAAGTTTTTCAATTTACTTTTCCCAGATCAGCTAATTCACTACTTTGGCAGCAATATTCTTTCAAAATGTATTGCTTAAATAATAAGACTTGAGACTCAAAATTACTCTCTGATCCTTGGACTACAGTATAGATCTTGTATCAGCAAGTATGAAAGCAACATTAATCTTGTAATCTTCATCAGTGCCCTTGGGTGATTAGGTGTATTGTCAACGAGCAGTCATGTGTTGAAAGCCATCTTTTTTCCTGAGCAATAGATCTCAACAGTGTATTTAAAATATTCAGTAACCCTTGTTGTAAACAGGTGTGTTGTCATAGTCTTTTTTATTCCATCTACACAGCACAGGCAGAGTAGATTTCACATCATTTTTAAGGGCCCTAGGATTTTGGGACTGGATGATGAGCATTGGCTTCAGTGTTAAGCCATCAGTTGCATTAACTCCTACAAGAGATCCAGCCTCTCCTTTGAAGCTTTGAAGCCAGGCATTGATTTCTCTCTAGCTATGAAAGCCCTACATGGCGTCTTCTTCCAATAGAAGGCTGATTTATCTCCACACAAAATGTGTTTGTAGCCATCTTAATCAATTATCTTTGTAAGATTTTCTGAATAACGTTGTAGCTTCTTCATCAGCACTTGCTGCTTCACCTTGAACTGTAAGGTGGAGACAGCTTTTTTCCTTTAACCTCATGAATCAACCTCTCCTAGCTTCCAACTTTTCTACTGCAACTTCCTCAGCTCTCTCAGCCTTCATAGAATCCCAGAGAGTTAGGGCCTGGCTCTGGATTAGGTTTTGACCTAAGGGAATGTTGTAGATAGTTAGCTCTTGTGCTCAGACCACTAAAACTTTGTCCATAATAGCAATAAGGCTGTTTCACTTATGGTTCATCTGTGTGTTCACTAGAGAAGTATTTATTTCCTTCAAGAACTTTTCCTTTTCATTACTGACTTGGCTAGCTGTCTGGTGCAAGAGGCCTAGGTTTCAGTCTATCTTGACTTTCAGCATGCCTCCTCACTAAGATTAAACATTTCTAGGTTTTGATTTAAAGTGAGAAGGCGGGGCATGGTGGCTATAATCCCACCTCTTTGGGAGGGCAAAGCAAGAGAATCCCCTGAGTGCCGGAGTTCAAGGCTAGAGTGACCTCTGAAGATGCCACTGCAAATCGACCTGAGTGACAGTAAGACCCTTGTCTCTAAAAGAAAACAATAAGAGAGAGATGTGCAGATCTTCCTTTGACTGGAACACTTAGAAGCCATTGTAGGGTTAATTGGCCTAACTTCAATATTGTTGTGTCTCAGGGGCTAGGGAGGCCAAAAGAGAGGGAAATCAGGGGACAATGGGTTGTTGGAGCAGTCAGAACACACATGACATTTGCAGATTAAATTTGCTTTTTGATATGGGTATGGCTTGTACTGCCCCCAAATAATTAAACGAATAACATCGAAGATCACTAATCACTGATCACCATGAAAGGCATGGAAATAATGAGAAACTTTGAAATGTGGGGGAAATTAGCAAAATGTGATGCAGAAACAGGCAGTGAGTACCTGCTATGAAAAAAAATTGGCACTGACACACTTGCTTAACACAGTGTTGCCACAAATCCACAATTTGTAAAAGATACATTACCTGCAAAGTGCAATAAAGTGAAACTCAGTAAAATGACCCATGACTGTACTCAGAAGTGGGATTGCTGGATTATAAGGGAATACTCTTAAAATTTTTTTGAGGAACCACCATACTGTTTTCCACAGCAGCCATGCCATTTTTATTCCCACCAAGAGTGTGAAGGCTTCTGCGTGCTCCGCATCCTTGCCAATGCCCATTTCCTGTGTGGTTTCTTATGGCAGCCACCCAATGGGTGTGAGGGTATCTCACTGTGATTTTGATTTGCATTTCCCTACTGATGAGTGTTGCTGAGCAGCTTTTCATGGGCGTCTTGGCCATTTGTACATCTGTGGAGAAATGTTTAGTCAAGGCCTTTGCCTCTTTTCAAATAGAATGGTTTAGCTTTTATTGTTCTTTATCTAGTCGCGGTATTAATCCCTGATCATATATATGACTTGTAAGTTTTTTCTCCCATTCCGTGTGTTGCCTTTTACTGTGTGGATAGTGACCTCTGATGCACAATTGTTTTTAATTGAATTTTAATATTCACAAAGTCCAGTTTGTTTTTATTGTTGACTGTGTTTTTGGTTAAATCCAAGATATTATTTCCAAATCCAATGTTTCTGCCCTATGTTTTCTAGCAAACATTTCATAGCTTTACCTCGCATATTTAGGTCTTTGATTCCTTTTAAATTAGCTTTTTTATATGGTGTTAGCTGTAGCTGGAACTTCATTTTGTGCATGTGTATGTTCAATTTTCATAGCAGCATTTCTCGTAAAGTCTGCTCTTTCCCCATTGAATGGTGTTGGCGCCTCTGTTGAAAATCATTTGACCATATATATGAAGGTTATTTCTGGGCATTCTTTTCATTGATATATGAGTCTTTCATTATGCCAGTACCATACTGTTTTGATTACTCTAGCTTTGTGCTAAGTTTTTAAAATCAGGAAATGTGAATCTTCCAACTTTGTGTCTTTACAAGATTGTTTTGAATATTTGGGCGCCCTTGAGATTTCACCTGAATTTTTAAAGGATTTGTTTCTATTTCTGCAAAAAACGTTTAGTTTTTTTAAAAGATCCATTGTAATGTTTGGACTTTAATATGAATTGCATTGAATCTCTAGATCACTTTGGATAGTATGGATGCCTTTTCAAAATTAAGCCTTTCTGGCAGGTGCAGGGGTTCATGTCTGTAATTCCTACATTTTGGGGGGAGGCCGAATTGGGAGGAAAGCTTGAAATGAGCAGTTTGATGTCAGCCTGGGCAACATAGTGAGACCCTGTCTCTACAACAAAGTAAAAAAAAATGATTGGCCATGGTGATGTGTGCTATTTGAGAGGCTGAGGTGGGAGGATCATTTGAGCTCAGGAGTTTGAGGCTGCAGTGTGCTATGATGGCACCACTGTACTCCTGCCTGGCTGATAGAGCAAGATGCTGTCTCTAAAATTTTTTAAAAGAATATATTAAGCCTTC
>CAUYQG010178620.1:0-10749 GCA_963574415.1 Tarsius wallacei | reverse complement strand
GGCCCGGGTACAATTTGGGTTGCAGCTTCAAAGGACATAGGCAGTAAATCTTGGTGCCATCCACCTGGTGCCAGCTCTGCAGGTGTGCAAAGTGCAAGAGCTTGGAGACATGGCTACTTCCACTTCGATTTTTTTTTTTTTGAGTCGGAGTCTCCCTCTGTCACCCAGATTGGAGTGCAGTGGCATGCTCATGGCCACTGCAGCCTTGACCTGCTGGGCTCAGGCAATCTTTCTGCCTCAGCCCTACAAGTAGTTGAAACTACAGGCATGTGCCACCGTGCCTAGCTAATTTTTTTCTTTTGATTTTATTGTAGAGATGAGGTCTTGCCAAGTTGCCCAGGCTGGTCTTGAACCCGTGGGCTCAGGCAGTCCTCGCGCCTCTGCCTCCCTAAGTGCTGAGGTTACAGATGTGAGCCACCCCCGCCTGGTTCCACCTCAATTTTAAAGGAACCATTGGAGATCCTGAGGGCCCAGAAAAGTGCCCCAGGGATGGGACTGCCACAGGAGCCCTTGCGAGGACAATGCCTAGTGGAGTTAGGGAGGCAGGACTGCCCCTGAGGCCTCAGACTAGTAGAGTCACCAGCATGTGACTCTAGCCTAGGATAGCCACAGACATGTGACTCCAAACCCTAAGAGCTGCTGTTTGGGCTATACCCAGAAAAGCCATGGAGTGGGGCTGCCAGGAGCCTCAGGGGCCCAAGCCCTGCCCTAATGTATCTGGGAGATAGGACATGGAGTGAAAAAAATTTATTCTCAAGCCTCAGGGTCTAATGTTTTCCTTGCTGAGTTTTGGACTTGCTTGGGACCTGTTAGCCTTTCTGCTTTCCTGCTGCTGCCTTTTGGGACAGAAATGTTTATCCTATGCCCATTTCACTGTCCTGTTTTCGAAGCACATAACTTGTTTGACTTCACAGGCTCAGAGCTGAAGGGAAATTTGCCTCTGGATGAATCACACCTTGGAGTCTCACCCATATCTGACTTAGATGGTAGTCTGATGAGACTCTGGACTTTAGATATTTGACTTGATGCTGGAATGGGTTAAGACTTTTGGGGCTATTGGGATAGAAGGAACTTGTTTTGCATGTGAGAAGGACATGAATTTTAGGGTGCTAAGGGAGGAATGCTATAGTGGGAATGTTTGTATTCCCCTAAACTGTATATGTTGGAAGCTGGGACCCAAAGTGATAATATGAAGAGGCAGGGCCTTTAGAAGGTGATAAGTCTTGAGGGCTGCACACATCCTCAGGAATCGGGTTAGTGCCCTTATAAAAGGGCTTGAGGGAACCAGATTTTTTTTCCTTCTGCCATGTGTAGAAGACACAGCAACAAGGTACGCTGTCTTGGAACTGGAGAGCAGCCCTCAGCAGGCACCAAATCTGCTGATACTTTGACCTTGGACCACCCAGCCTTCAGAACTGTAAGGAATGCATTTCTGTTCTTATAAATGATCCAGTCTCAGGAACTTTATTATAGCAGTACAACTGAACTGAGGCAAGTCTACTATCTCCAGCACACCATTGTTCCTGAGTTTGGAACCACCCACAAGATACCTCCATAAACTGAGAACTCTCATCTTCTCCAAGCTTGCTCTTCCCATGTTCCCTTTCCCTGGTGATTGCCACCATTACCCTAACAATTATCCAAGTGGGAAATCTGTATCTCCCTTTCTCAACGTCCCTGCCAAAGACCCAACCAAACTCCAAGTGCTGTACATTCTAGCTCTGAAATAGGTCTTAAATTCACCAGTTGCCCTTCCTTCTCATGGTCACTGCCCTGTCTAGGGCCCTTAATTTTCTCCTGGATGAGCCTCCGCCTAGGATCTCTGCCTCTAAGTGTGCCGTCTCCCACCATTTCCCACACAGTGACCGAGGGAGAGCTTCAGTCTGACCTTGTTACTTCTCTCCATTCAGGCCTTCAATGGCATCCTGTTGCCTCGACGGAGACAAAATCCACAACTTTGTCCCACATACAAAGCCTTCCATGACTCTTGTCCCACTTCCATGCTTATCCCTCAGCAAGATCAAGGATCTACTCCTCCAGCCCGGTTCAGCCCCAGGGCTGTGCCAAAAATGTAAAGGATCACGGCACAGTTTACTAAGCTTTTGGTTGCAAGATAAAATACAAAGGGTCAGATTGCAAAGTCAGGGTCATAAGAATCAGAGATATTGCCCAGTATTAAGCTTTACTAATAATTGCAAGGATATAGATTCTCCTGAGGCTCAGGTGAAGGGTGAAATCTGGACCTGCAGCACAGCTCCCTAGGATATTCTTGCCCCATGAGGCTGTACCCTAGCCTAGACTGACCACAAGAGGTTTCTCTGTGATACACACACGGCATCCCTCCTCAAATAGGAGCTATTTTGCTCATGAAACATCGCCATGTTATTCTCTGATGTTTGCATAGCTTGCACAACGTTTTCCAGGAAGCCTCCCCCATAAATCCGTAGGTTCCAGGTTTGTTTACCATGAGTTGTCCTAGGCAGATAGGGCACCTCTTGCTAAAAGCATTCCACAGATAAGGACGCTTCTGCTGGCCAGTATCATTAGTGTGTTTGCCGGAGGCTCTGTCCCCGGCAGGATTATGAGGGGATTTGGTGGGGTCATCCTTCTGTCTTGCCCGGGGTGTCCCTCACTACAGGTAGAGAATGGACGACGACAGGCTTGGTGCTAACCCTTTCCTTCCCAGTCCTGCTCTTCTCACCTCCTACAAGCTGGTGTTTCCTGAAGCTCTGATCGCAGTCTCCTCTTCTGTCTCTACATACATGCCTCTCTCCTTCTCCACTCCTGTAGCATTTTTTCCTCCAGACACTGAGTCTCCTGGAACTTTCCATCCTTGAGCTTCAGACTCACATAACCCACCATTCATCACTGCCTTAATGTCCTCCAGGACTTTGAACTTGCCCACTGGTTCTGACTGTCCTCCTCTTGTCCCCTCTCAGGGCAATGGTCACCTACACCCACTTAGTCCCTAGAAACCTTGAATCATCTCTGAGTGTCCACATATGTAAAATGGGAGTTATAGCCAAACCTGCTTCAGAAAGCTGTTGTCAGATTAAATGAGATAGTGCAGTCAAGCACTTATCAGAGTGACTGGCACACAGTAAGTGTTCAATAATGGTCAGAAGTACCTTTGATTCCTCTTCTTTGTCGTTCTGCATGCCTACTCATTAGTGCATCTTACCAGTTCTACCTTCTTAAGGGCCTCTTTTTCATTTCTACCAACCACCCTTCATCCCTGCCTTTGCTCCTGACAACAACCTTGGAACTGGCCTCCTGGCCTCCTTCTGTGGGGCTCCCTCTGATCTCCCCTCTTCTCTGTAGTCAGAGAAATTCTCCATCAAACATCTGATTATGTTACTGCCTTGGACAATTCTATGTTGCTCTTGGGAGAGATTCCAAACTCCTTAAAGTGGCTTAGGAGGCTGATTATCATCTGTCTCCTTTCAACTCCCCACCTCAAACGTTGACCACTGGGCACCCTGACCTTTCAGTTCCTCCTACCAGCAGGATTCAGCAGATGCCCTCCCCACTGCCTGGAAGACTCTTCCCTTCCCTCTACCCCTCCACCTCTTTTCTGTCTCTGCTGTGCTCTGCACTTCCCCCATTAGATCCCTTCCCAGCTGTGAGGCCATGCCTGGCTGCATATCTGGACCCCTCATAGGACTGTGAACTCCAGGAGGGCAGGACCACAGCTGTTTGGCTCATGGTTGCCTCCCCAGCACTTAGAACAGTACCCAGTGCAGGGTAGGTCCCCCGTAGCAAATGATGGGATCATGAAGTCGGTGGGTAATGTGAAGGGGGGTGGGGAAGGAGAGGGAGCCTGGAGTTTGGGGTTTCTGGCTTGGATGGTTGTTGTGAGACGGGAAACACAATCACTTCCTTGTGTGTCAGTGATTGTGTTCATGATCTCTTGGAGTTACAAGGCCCCGGTGAGTTTGGCAGTGGACTTTGGCCATCAGGCTCCCTGAAATAGATCTATGACTTGGCAGTTAACACAGGAGATGAAGCCCCCTTTTCTGCCCCCTGCTCAGCTGCCCTCAGGGTTAGGGCACAGTGTGAGCCCTGCTGCTGGGTTGGCCATGGTAGGTAGGCTTTCACAGGGTTTTTTTCCTCCAGCACTATCTGGGGCTCTGTGGGAGACAGCTTTCCCCTGGATCTACTAATCCTGCAACAAACTAGGGCTGTAACCCTTGCAGCTGTTGGCCACTTTCTGTCCTGTTTCAAGAAGCTTGTCCCTAAGAACCTCTGGGCGGGGGGATAGTTTGAGCTGGGGGTGGGCGGGGTATTATCCCAGCTGTCTGCAGGAAGCTACTCACCACCACTCAGTAGTTCCTAGTGAGGGGGCTGTAGTGCCCACTAGGGAGTGGTGGGGGTGCAAAGTCCCCCCTCCCTTTCTCAAAGCCAACCTCTGCCTTCTTCCCCAAGTACGTAAAGTACAACTTGGTTCCATACTGAAGGGTTTTGGAGAAGGAGGTGTCAGGAGAGGGTGGAATAAGGACTTGTGCCCTGGCTTGTCCCTTGACCCACAGAGGAGTGAGTGGTTACGGCCTGAGCCATGGGGCTGCGTGGAGCCTCCCTGCATCTTTGGAGGGTCTTTTAAGTCACTCTTTCCTGCAGAGTCATGAGGTTTCTCTCCTCCTACTCCTGAGTCTTGCAAATTCTGTCATCACCTGCTGACTGTCAGTGTCTTTGCTCTCTGCCCATTTTCTGCTGGCTCTGCAGAGGGAGAGTGGAGTCTGGTCTGAGGAGGGGTGAGACTGGAGAGCAACCAGGAGCGGGGAGTGCGGAGCCTCACACTCCAGGCTGGGGCTGATTTCCTTGGAATCATCAGCAATCAAATCCGCCTCACCACTGTGAGAATTAATTCCTTCTCCAGTTCCCCTTCAGATAGGTGAGAAATCTGTGTGCCTCCTATTAACATAATTGTGACCCCGTTTCTTGTGAAATGACAGGCCTGGTCTGATTATGTTCAGGGAGCAACCCACCCCTGTGCCCTGGGCTGCATGATGAAAGCTTCCTCACATTAACTGACAAGTGAACAGTCCCACGTCCACACCTTCCCAGTAATCCTTAGACAATGGCCACGTTTCAGCCTAGCCACAGGATGGGGCCACGAAGAAGTTCTAGTTTGTCGATCCACAGCCAGCTAAGTACAGACTTAGTAGCATTCAAAGTAAAAGAGGGAGAACTTTATTCATAGGTGTGGCTGGAAGGACAGCAGGCTTGGAGCTGGTGGCCTGGGCCTCCACCATTTGCTACCTGTGCTTTTGGGATCAAATCCCTTCCTCTCAATAAGAGGAGTGGGCTGGCTTGTTAGACTTGATTCTTGCTGATTCTAGGCTATCACTAAGTACAGTCTTAGAGCCTATCAACTGGGTTCCCATTTTGAGTGTTGGAGGAAGGGTCTAGAAAGTTCTAGAAGTCTGAGTTAAGAAGCCACAGGATACAGTGGTTGGGTAAAGGCCCTCTGCAAAGTACAACACTGCAGAAGATACCAGAAGAGCTTCTCTTTATGGAGGCAAGACAGTGGTTGAGTTCAAAGCCCAGTCTTGGCCATGTGCCTCGTTGGAGGTACGTGGTGGGCATCTGCGCCCAGGAATGAGACTGCATGTATGTTTCTTTGTTGAGTCACTCTTGCTCATCACATACATATCGAGTACCTCTTATGCCCAGGCAGCACAGGAGGCTGAAAAGAATCTACAATCAGTGGAGCTCTGCAGGTACCTGGCTCTGCCATTAAGTGGTGTGTGACCTGCATAAATAGTTCCTCACCCCAGGGATGAGGCCATGCACCTTACCTGCCCCATCCTGCCAGGTGAGGGCAAACTAGACACTGTTCCTGACACAGAGTGGGACACTCCTCACCCCCGCCTGTCTCCTCTCCCTCTCTGTGTGCACAGCAGTACTTGAGGCATCACAGAGGACACGCAGGCCATTCAGAAAATGTCTCTATCCTTAACCACTCACAGACCTGTGGGGGGCAGCTCTGTCCTTAACCACTCACAGACCTGTGGAGGGCAGCTGGTGCATGTCCAGAAATACCTTTGCTGCAGAGTAGGAAGTGACCAGCTCCTCCCACTCCCACCCCTACACCAGCCTGGGGCCTCAGAAGAGTGAGAGGCCTGAATGGAAGCGGCTCATAATGGTGCTGAGTGGAGCCTGGAGTGGGTCAGCACTTGGAGGAGAAGGAAGGACGATTGTTCCAGGAAGGAGAACAGCCTGAGTCTACACGCGAGTGCACAGAAGCTCGGGAAAGAAGGCAAGCCTGTGCGTGTGGGTGTGCGAAGGGGTGTACTCCTCGCAAGATGTGTGTCTATGTGGAAGGGTGTTGGGACCACGATGTCTTAGCTGTTGGAAGCCCTGATGGCATCTGGAGGAACTAGCTGAGGCGCTCCACTCATGGGGCAGTGTCTTGGCATAACCATTCCTTCCTTGTCTTCTCCAGTGCTAGACATAGAATTCAGTTCTCTGCTACTTTGTTTCTCCTTAGCTCTTAAGCATGGGAGTGCCCGCATGTCCTTGGACCTGGAATAGTTGTCCTGTCTTTGTTCTTGTGAAATAGTAGCTCATTCCACTCCAGTCTTGCTGTCCCCCTCTCTGCCTATTGTTCTGCATAGTGCTTCTCTCCATTTCCACACCACGGATTTACTGCTTCGTTTCTGTCTCCCACGCTAGAGTTTCAGCCTGGTGATGGCAGGGATCTTACTGTTGGGTTTGCTACTGCACTCCAGCCTTAGAAGACCACAGCAACCACTGGGTTTGGATGTATAGTTTAATTCCGCGCTTTAGGAGGCTGAGGTGAGTAGATTGTCTGAGCCCGCAGGTTCGAGACCCGCCTGGGCAACTCGGCAAGACCTCATCTCTACAATAAATCAAAAAATCAGCCAGGCGTAGTAGCGTGTGCCTGTAATTCCAGCTACTCGGAAGACTGAGGCGGAAGGATCACCGGAGCCCAGCAGGTCGAGGCTGTGGTGGCTGGGAGCAGCAACTGCACTCCAGTCTGGGCGACAGAGAGAGACTCCAACTCAGAAAAAAAAAGAAGAATCAATGAGTGAATGGCAGTTGAGTGGATGGTGCATTGCTCACTTGTCATGAGGCAGATTCATGTGACGGGGTGTCACATAATTTCTCCAAGCCTAAATTCATCTGAGAATGTGTAGTGTTCAAGGTTGGGTGGTAAATATCGTAGGATGTTTGAAGCTCCCAAGAAGGTGATAAAAATGACCCCGAAGTTATGCTTAAGGGCTACCTTGGCAGGCTGCCTCCTCCTGTCTCTCCTAGTAATCATGGCTTGTTGTGGGGTGCTGACTGTCACCGTGATGGCATGACTGAACTGGATGGTGACATGGATATGCTTTGGCAAAGGCAGAGTGGGTTTTTGACTGGTAGAACTCCTTGGTCCAAGTGAATCCTTTGAAATAAAATTGAAAAGGGGCATATTCTTTTCCCATGGTGTTGGTAGGTGTTAAGACGTTAATAATATTTCCTAATCTGGCAAGCAGCCAGACTGATTTCTGTTCTCTCTCTGCTATTCAAGTCCCTATGGGACCAGAGATATTAAAAGGAGCGAGAGTTCCAATAGAAAAGGCAGCAAAACATCAGTGCTTATAAGTGGGCATCCATGCCCATAACCCATTTCTTCCGCCCGCCATGTCTGTGGGTCATCTCTATGGATTACCTTTCTCCCTCCCCCACACCAAGTGCCATGTTAGCGCTTGCTTGGTGTTCCACCCCACCTAGACCCTGAGGTGGGTGGTAGGGGTCTCTGCTGCCAGGATTTCACAGCTCTTTAGAGAGATAGGGCCAAGACAAGGTAGAGACAGGTAGAGAAACTGGACAGGTCAGCAGGAAGGCATGGGGTCAGGGTGGGGATGGCCCAGGGCCTGACTCTTGAACTTGGTTCCAGAGACTCAAGATTTAGAACAGGATTCTAAATATTTGTACAACTATGAGCTTATTTACAAGGTTGGGGGAGAAGAGAATTCTAGGCAGAGGAAGCAGCAACTTTGGGAAGCGAAGTGTGTATGTGTATGTGCATGAGAATGCGTGTGTGTGTATGTGTGAGTGTGTGCACGTGTGTGTGAGCATATGTGCATGTGAGCATGTGTGTGTGATTGTGCATGTGTGAACTTAACAAGGAGTCTCTGGACAGTGATGCGAGGGAGGAGGGCAGGAAGTGGGAGGAGCAGGAGCTGGTGAGGGTGGTGAGAGCCAGGCTGTGAAGGTCTTGATGTGCTCTGGACATAGTGGGAGGCCTCTGCAGGATTTAGGTAAGAGCTGGTGTGATAAGATCTATCTCCAAAACCAGTCCTGGCAGCAGTGTAAAGAACAGATTAGGAGGTGGGACCAGAGGCAGGGACATGCACTGGGAGGCTGTTGAAAGACGCCAGGAGAGGGAATGGCAATAGTCTCATGTAGGCTGTAGTACTGAGGACAAGGACAGGGGACTTGTCCAAGGAATGGCCAAGACCTGGAGGCTGACCGATTGGTGCACAAGGATGGGGCCTCAGGGGAGAAGCAAGTCCAGGACCACTCTAGGGTATCTATCCTGCTCCCCGAGTGGGAGGGGGCGAGTGGTGGCATGAGCTGGGATGGGGCTCTGGAGGAGACCGCATCCCAGGGCAAGGCAGAGCAGAGATTTGTGCCCCTTTGTGGATGTGAGGTGACACTGTGTATTGAGTGTCCTGCTCTGGGCCTGATCCAGGATCACTGGGTAAAGTCTACCTTCTAGGTTCTTTCCTTCCCTTTTTCTTTCTGCTTTCCTTCCCTTCCTCCCTAGTATGCACCCTAGTCTCCCTTTAGCAGAGATTCCAGGACAAGCGACTGGGGAAGGGGAGCAATGGAGTAATGTTCAATCAGGGGAAAATTAGGAATCCACAATACTAATTATGGCATCTCCCTGTGTCTTCTGCATAGGAAGAAGCCAGACTCGACAGCTTTCGCTAAAGCAATCCCAGTGCTTCCCTTGAGCTGCAGTGTGGACAGATTCCTGTCAGACCCTTTGACACTCACACCCTAGTCCCCTGGCCCAGGGTCTTATCCCTGAGAGGAAGTGGTCAGCCTGGCCCTCACTGTTTTTCTCCAAATAGGTAAACCCAATGTGGCCTAAGACCATGATTGGCAGCAAAGAGCACATCAACACTGCAGCCCCTGGTCTCAGCCACCAACTGTCAGCTGTTGAATGGCTGCATTTTATCTATCTCACCAGTACTGTGAGAGCCCCGGGCTGGGGCAGTGCCCTCAGCTCTGGTGTGGAGGAGGAGCCTTGGCCCAGGTGACCTTTTTCTGAGCACCTGTTCAGTGCTGGGCTCTGGGCTCAGTGTTGAGCATGTGCCAAGGACCAGACAGAGGCTCACAGACCTCAGCCATTTCTTTGTCACTGGAACTTGGAGGAGGGGGCCATTGACCTCAAGTGCATGTATCCCTGTGAGTGGAGTGTGGTAGGTTGAAAAGACTGCTTCCTACCATTGCTAGTTTTCCTTCTCTCTTTCTCTCTTTCTTTCTTTCATCTCTTCTTCCCTCCCTCCCTCCTTCCCTCTCTCCTGCCCTCCCTCCATTTTTCCTTCTTTCCTTCCTTCCTTCTCTATTTCCTTCCATCTTTCTTTGAGAGTCTCACTCCATCAGCCAGGTTAGAGTGCGGTGGCACAATCATGGCTCACTGCAGCCTTGACCTCCTGGGCTCAGGCAAGTATTCCTTCTGCATTAGCCTCCTGAGTAGCTGTGACTACAGGTATGAACCACCACACCCAGCTTTTTGGTTTTTTTTCTTTTTGTAGAGACAAAGTCTCACCATGTTCTAGGCTGGTCTCGAACTTTTGGGCTCAAGCAATTCTCTGGACTTGACCTTCCAAAGTGCTAGGATCTCAGGCGTAAGCCACTGCGCCCAGCCTGTTATTGCTAGTTTTCAAGTTGCCTCAGTAGCCCTGTCTGGTTTTTCTGCGGTCTCATAAGCTGGTAATTCTTCTCTATATTAAATATTCTTTGTTTGAAATGCTGAGAGTGGTCCGTCTGTTTGACGGGATGCTGACTGATACAAGTGCTTGTTGAGGGTGGAACACGACAGGCTCTGGGGGAAGAAACAGAAGGTGCAGGTGTGTGGTAGGCAGACTAACGTTTCCCCAAAGAAGGCTACATCCTAATTCCTGGCCCCGTGACTATGTTACCTTACATAGCAAAAGGGACTTTGAGGATGTGATTAGCTTACAGATCTTGAGGCAAGGAAGTTATCCTGGGTTGCCTGGGTGGACCCAGTATAATCACAAATATCCTTTTAAGAAGAAGGCAGAAGAGAGTCCGAGGGAGAGAGGTGACCATGGAGGCACAGATAGGGGTGATGTGACTGCTGGCTGGAAGACAGAGGAAGGGCCTTGAGCCAGGGAACATAGGCAGCCTCTAGATGCTGAAAAAGGCAACAGGACAGTCTCCCCAGAGTTTCTTGGAGGACTGCAGACCACCCACAGCCAATTTCTAGTCTAGTGAAACCCATTTAGACTTCTGACCTCCAGAACTGAAAGAGAATAGGCTTGTATTATGTTCAGCACCTAAGTTTGTGGTTTTGTTATAGCAGCAATTGGAGACCAATAGAGGGGACCAGATTTCCAGATGCTGTAAACCGTGCCAAGGAGTTTGGATTTTGCTTTGTAAAGCTCAAGGCCTATCCCCACTTGGGTATCTGTAGATGTGAAGCATATGAACTGAGGTTGCATGGATTTGAATACTGCCCTTGCCAATGACCAGTTTTCCCAAAGC
>CAUYQG010178618.1:0-18936 GCA_963574415.1 Tarsius wallacei | reverse complement strand
TACAAAGGAATTAGGATTTACGTTAGTCATTAAATGTTGTGTATGCATAAGTTTTAAAAGTTATTGATCATTAGAATATTATGATATTAGAATTGTTGTACTGCTTTTGAGGAATGTTAACCAAGCATGAGGAACAGTAAGATAATTTTGGGATTGCCCTTCCTCATGCTTGAGGAAGCACCTGGTGGGTGGGGGTCATGTAATTGTCTTGTGATTTAATTGGGATTGTCCTTCCTCATACCTGAGGGTGGGGGATGCCCCTCATTCACCTGGCCTCATGGTCACGTGAAAGTCTTGTGATTTAACCCGTGAAAATTTAGGATAAAAGGAGTATGAAAACCTCTATTAAACGGCTTCTGCTCAATCCGTTGAACAGTGGTCCATTCTCTTTCTTTCTCTTTCTCTTTCTTTCTTTTTCTTTCTCTCTATATCTATCTCTTCTGCAGAATCGGCTTCTGTACTAGACAGGAGTCTAGTCTCTTCCTACAGAATCGGCTTCTTCACTAGACAGGAGTCCAGTCTCTTTGTTCCTCTAGAACCATCGCCGATGCCACCACACCTTCCAGGGACACTCTAAATCTCTTCGCAGGGGCTGGCCCCCGCAGGGGATGGGGAGAGGAGGGAAAGGGGGAGGAGAGGGAGAGGGGCTGGTGCCTGTTTCTTTAGCTCTATTTGAAAAGACAGGGTTGAGAGAATACTGGAGATACAACTTAAACCCTAGGAAAAATAAGAATAACCAGATCCAGAGAGGATAAAGGGGCTTTAAAGCCTATCAACGAGTAAAACACCTGAGAAACAATAAGTTCTGGTTTCAAATTTTCTGTATGTGCTAAGCTCATGCAAATTCAATCTAAATCAAAATTCCCAGAACTAGAAAAGACTTGTCTTAAAATTATGGTTTAAATTATAAAACTTTAAAATACAAATTTAATTCACAATCAAAAAAATATGGCACAGAAAAGACTGTTGTAACAGCCAACGCATATCCTGAAATTAAAATAAAAACCAGAATGATTATTACTGTTTTCCATGTGGCTTTAAATGTATTTGTCTAAACCTACTATTCAATAATGCAATTTTGACCACCAGCCCCAAACTTCAACAAAGTAAGTAAAACCGAAGTGTTTTTTACTCACTTTTTAAAAAAGGCCAAAAGCCAGGCACACTGGTGTGTACCTGTAGTCCCAGTTAACTGGGAGACTGAGGCAGGAGGATCACTTGAGCCCAGGAATTTGAGTCCAGGCTGGGCAATATAGCAAAAAAAAGGCCAAGCCAGGCACAGTGGTACACACCATAGTTCCAGATACTCAGGAGGCTTGAGTCAGAGTTTGAGGCTATAGTGTGCTAGGTCATGTCTATGAATAGCCACTGCACTCAGCCTGGACAACATAAAGACCCTGTTTCTTTAGAAAGGCCAATAAAAACTCAGGCTAATAAAGAGCTGTAATATGGAAGAAACAAAGGCATTAATTCAGTTTTTATTCTTGCTATCAAGGTGACCAAGAAATCAGGTCCTGAGATTTAAGAATCTTTTCACATGGGAAAAGCTCGTTTGACCAATTTTAAGAAATTAAGACTTGAGTAAAATGAACAAAGGTAGTCATTAGTTTCCTCTGATGGGCAATAAGGTGTATTTTTTAGCACTAAATACCTTATAAACCTTTTGAAATTTGGTTCACCAACTTACCTATTCTTTACCACTTCCAAGATCATGGCTGAAATATAAGATTTATGAGGA
This sequence comes from Tarsius wallacei, assembly GCA_963574415.1. NCBI lineage: Eukaryota > Metazoa > Chordata > Mammalia > Primates > Tarsiidae > Tarsius > Tarsius wallacei. The sequence goes on along the minus strand of CAUYQG010178618.1, from coordinate 17,198 downwards.
ACCAGATTCTGAAGAAATTTTGAGCTTTGAAGGAGCTGAAGATCCTTAAAGCTCTTTACAACTGAAGTCTTTAAAAGATCAAACACCTAGTAAAATGAAAGAGAAAAATGAAGCAAAAATTATAACTCAAGGTATGAATCTTAACCCTGTAAGTGTTCCTACAAGCTGTCACTCACTTGTATCCTTATGATAACTATTTAACTAGACGATGATACAAAAATTATGAATTTTAGATGGACCTTGAGAGCTGAAGACAAGCGTTCCTTAAATGAAGAAAAAAGGACTAAAATTCAACACAAATATTATCCACAGCCTGGAACACATATGAAACAAAAGGCTAAAGTCCTTTAGCCTTTTGTTTCATATGTGTTCCAGGCTGTGGATAATATTTTTGCAACTAACCTATTTTCATTAATTTCAACTCAATCACAGACAATTCCTGGAAAGCTACAACATAATAAAACTGCTGGAAGGTACTGAACTAAATTTCTCATTCCTACTACTTGGGCCGTGTGGTATGTTTCCATTCTTATTCCCACCTCACAACTTGGCTTACCATACAACAGGAAATGGAGATATAAACCTGAGGAAATCTTCCAGCAGCAGCTCTGCTACTGGCAGAATAGGGGCGGAATTGTTTAGGAAAGGAAAAAACAAAAACAGATTCTTGTACTGTTTTATACCAACTAAGAAGGAAACAAAATGGCATTAAAACATACCTGTTCCTCAAATCTTTGTATTCTTGTTACAGAGAGAAGAAGAGCAATGCTGAAAGGACATATGTTACTACTGGAATCTCCTTGCTGTCCTGCCTAGAAGAGATCAACCAAAAAGGAGTCATAACTTACATCTTAAAAGTATAATTTACTTAAAAATAGGCCCTGGAATGTATAAGAAATCTAAATGTGAGAACTAAAACTATAAAACTTTTAGAAGAAAACATATGGAAAATCTTAGGACCTTCGATTAGGCAAAGCATTCTTGGATACGATACCAAAAGCATAATTTATACAAAAAAAAATTGATAAACTGAACCTCTCAAAATTCAAAACTTTTGTGCTTCAGAAAGATTGAATAGACATTTTAACAAAGATATTAGAACAGCTAATAAGCACATGAAAAGATGCTCAATTATCAGTCACTTTAAAAATGCAAAGTAAATGCAAACCTCAATGGGATACCATTTCACATCCATTAGGATGAATATAATTAAAAAGACAGACAATAACAAATGTTGGCAGGGATATAGAGAAATACGAACCCTCATACAGTAATGACAAAAATATAAAATGATATAGCACTATGGAAAACAGTTTGGCAGTTTCTTTAAAAATTTAAACATAAATTTATTACACAAACCAGCAATTACACTTCTGGGTATCTACCAAGAAAAATGAAACATTTCATCTGAATGTTCATAACAGCATTATTCATAATAGTCACAAAGTTAAACCTCAAATGTCCATCAGCAGGTAGACAGCGAAACAAAACTGATAAAATACAATGGAATACTATTCAACAATAAAAGGTAATGAAATACTGATATTTACTACAACATAGATGAAACTTGAAAACATTACACTAAATAAAAAGGCATATACCAAAATATCATATATCGTATGATTTCATTTATATAGAAAATCTAAGCTGGGCTCGGTGGCTCAGCCTGTAATCCCGCGCCTTAGGAGGCTGAGGTGAGTGGATTGCCTGAGCCCGCGGGTTCGAGACCCGCCTGGGCAGGCGAAACCTCATCTCTACAATAAATAAAAAAAAAATTGCCAGGCGTGGTAGTGCATGCCTGTAGTTCCAGCTACTTGGAAGGTTGAGGCGGAAGGATCTCCGGAGCCCAGCAGGTCGAGGCTGTGGTGGCCGGGAGCGCCCACTGGCAAATCTATAGAGACAGAAAGTGGTTTGCCTGGGGCTGAAAGTAGAAATGAAGATTAAAGGGGCAAGAAGGAATTTACAGGATGATAAAAATGTTCTAAAACTGGATTATTGCAACATTGCAAAATTAGGTAAACTTATGAGAAATCACTCAATTGTATACTTATAATGGGTAAATTTTAGGTTATGTAAATTGCACCTCAATAAATTTTAAAAAACAGGTCTTTGAAGCCTAGAAGAAATAACACTAAAATAACAAAAAATAAAAAAGGAATAAATGTAAAACCAAACAGAAAACAAATAAAACAGTAGATTGGATAAAAATACACAAAACTGGGTCTTTGAAAAGACCAATAACATAGTTATTATGAACCTAAATTTAAAAAAGAGTGAACAGACACAGATGAGATAGAGTTTAAAGCCTAGCTCCCAGATCATGGTTTTTATATTCCTTTCATACAAAAGGGACCTAGGTAAGGCTCCTTGGAAACATCAAGATGAGGCAAGGAAAGTACCAGGTGAGCCTTGGATATCTCATGCCACAAAAGAACTCAAAGATTTATGAAGTGACATCAAAAGGACACAATACGGCAACTTGAGGATCCAACTGTCCAAATCTGGGTAACACTGTACTCAAAACAAATAATGACAGTAGTGAATAATGAGTACATTGAATTGAAAAAGGTTCGTAGGTACATAATGATATTCAAAACAATATAGACAAGGGATGTTCTTTCTACAGAAGAATGTCAGCTAATAATGTAGAGGTAATGATGCAATTAATTTTAATTTTAGCATTTTACAACTCCTAGTATAATTACCGATTTAGGCCAAGAATCATCAATAGATAAGAAACGAAAACCATTATGTGAAAGGTTGCTGGGAAAAAGATTTTCATGTGATATCAAAGTATGATCCCATAGATTACTTTCTAATTACAGAGGGACAAAAACATACTTAGAAGATGAAGAAAACTGATGGTCATTATCTTAAGCAAATAATTCAGCATCATCAGTAGTAGGATAGCTAATACTATGTGTCTCATCATATAATGCATAGAACAGTGGTTGGCAAACTACAGCCTATCAGTCAAATCCAGTCCACCACCAGTTCATGTACAGCCATGAACTAACACTGGTTTTTACATCTTTTAAAGGTTGGAGGAGTAGAAATAAAAGGAAGAGTAATATATGACAATACATAAAAATTAAATAAAATTCAAAATTCATTGTGATAAATAATTGGAACACAGCCATACTCATTTGTTTATGTTCTGTCTATGGCTGCTTTCTTGCTACAATGGTAGAACTCAGTAGTTATGACAGAACTTGCATGACCTGCAAAGGCTGAAATAGTTAATATCTGGCCCTCTACAGAAAGTTTGCTGACTATTGCAAGAGAAAGTACACAACATCATTTACAAAGTATTCTTGTCAAAACTGTTTAACTTGAATCTAATCGTGAAGAAACAATCAGATAAACAAAGAATGTAGGACATTACATGAGACAAGTGGGTAGACACTTTAAAAAAAAATCCATCAAAGATACTAGAGAGATATAATAACTAAATGCAATACATGAAGCCTGATTGGATCCTGAGGCGGGAAAAAAACAGCTATAAAAGGCATTTTGGAGACAATCGGGAAAATTTAAATAGGGACTCTAAATGAAATTATGGGAATTATTGTTAATTTTCCTAGGTATAATGATGGTATTGTGGTAATATATTTTTATTCAAATGAGATGCATGCTGAAATATTCAGGTGTTGAAGTGTTATAGTTCTTGCAACTTTGAAACGGTTAAGGAAAAAAAAGTATTTAAGAGAGGAAAAAATGAGATACGGCAAATATGGCAAAGTGCATAGTAACTGGAGAATGGTGAATCTAGGTGAAGGGAATACAGGTGTTCGTCATGCTATAGTGTTTTAACTTTTCTGTGAGTTAATTTTTTTTTTTTTGAGTTGGAGTCTCACTCTGTCACCCAGGCTGGAGTGCAGTGACACACTCAGGGTCACCGCAGTCTTGACCTGCTGGGCTCAGGTGATCCTTCTGTCTTAGCCTTCCAAGTAGCTGGAACTACAGGCATGTGCCACCATGTCTGGCTAATTTTTTGATTTATTGTAGAGATGAGGTCTCACTGAGTTGCCCAGGCTGGTCTTGAATCCGTGGGCTTAGGCAATTCTCTCATCTCAGCCTTCCAAAGTTCTAGGATTATAGGCATGAGCCACCATACCCAGCTTAAAATTTTCAAAATAGAGGAAAAAATATTTCTGTATACTACTTTTCTTTAAAGAGTTCAAAACACTTCTGATTTTTATTTTACTATTTTACAAATATTTAATGAAGAATGATGTAGCATCATCAAATGCCACAATATACTACAAAAAAATAAGCAATATCTTAATTCATAAATGGGGAAGCAGAGGCCAAGGTCAAAGATAATACAAGGTAGTGATAGAAATTCCACTATGAGTTTCCTGCTGAACAGTCCTCAGCTTTTTTTTTCTATTCTGCACTAAAACATTTAAGGAGTTTTGAAAGGGATCTTTCTGGCTTGCTTAATGGTGTGGTGGCATCATATATTTTCCACTCTCAAAATAAAAAAAGATTCTCTAGACTCAGGATCATTCTACAAAACTTGTTTCCTGTCATTAACTGGCATAAAAGCAGCTTAAGCTCAAACATTCCCATTTCACAGAGACCCAGATCACCTTAGAAGTTTGGTGCTACCTTTAAGTATTTCAGGAGTTCTCTGCCTAGTTCACAGTCCAATTTGATGGCAAACACAATGTGTAAAATAACGGTGCCTTCTACATGACGAAGTTCATCTGATGACACAGTAACATGATCCAACAGCCTAAAAGATTCAATAGAAAGGTATGAGCTAAAGTACAGGTACTCTGATGAACAAGTAGACTACTTCAAGCTGAACTCATATAATCACTGGAGGCAGGAGTTAAGGAGAAATTCTACTGCCCCACTCTCTACAACTTTTTACCAACAGAACTTCACAAAAGAATTGTCTATAGTCATTTCCACTTCTTGTATCTCAAATTCTCTTTCCAGTCCAATCCAATTCAATTAGGCTTCTATCCTCTTCCTACCCTTCTCCCCCCACTTCCCCCACATGTCACTTGATTATTCTTGCAAGGGTCACAAATGACCTCCACACTGCCAAAACCAATAAAGTCCCATCCTAACATTTCAGTAGATTTAACACAGTTAACCACTTCTTTCTTGAAATACTTTTCTCCCTTAGCTTTCAAGGCACTATCACTGGCCTCTTCTCAATTTTTTTGCTGGCTCATCCTCCCCCATTGCTTGACCTTAAAATAGTGGAATGCCTTGGAGCTCAGTCTTAGTTGCTTTTTCATTTTCCCTAGATAATCCATTTAGTCCCATGACTTTAGTCCCTTCATATTTATATCTACAGTTCAGACCTTTCCCTATAACTCCAGGCTACCTGCTCAATATCTCCTTATGAGATGATAATATGCATCTCAAACCTAATGTGGTCAAAACTCAGCTCTTTATTTTCTGCAAAAACTGACTGTTCGCTTTTCTTAACTCAATATATAACACCATCTTCTAATCAATTGCTGAAGCCAAATAACTAGGAGTTACTATAGATTAGAAGTAATAGGCTGCACTAGAATTAACAGCATGAACTCTGCAGCCAAACTGCCTGGATTCAAATTCCAAATCCACTACTTTGTGGCTGTATACTCTTGGAAAATTCCTTAATTTCTCTGTCTCTGGGTTTCCACATCCATAAAATAGAGGTGAAACAGGTTCGTGAGGCTTAAAGCATTTAGAACAGCACCTAACCCAGAATTAACACTCTATGTTTGCTTAAAACAAATTCTCATACACACCACACTGTGTTTTGCCTTTGTTCTATTTTCCTATGTTAACTATTTCCCTACCTGAGAATGTTCTTTCTGATCTATATATTGGTTCTTATCATTCAGACTTCAGTTAAAACAGTACCTTTTCAGGTTTTCCCTGACCCAATAAAAAATAGCTATGCTGTCACTGTTTTATTATCCATTTGTATTATCTATTTGCATAGCACTTTCCACTCTAATATTTTCCTTGTTGGTTATTTTCTATTCTCCTCTCACTAAAATTTAAGCTCTATAAGAGCAGGGACACTGTTTGACTGGTTCATCATTGTAGCCCCAAGGCTAAATAGTTCCTGGCAGAGAGTAGACATTTAATAAATAAGTTTTATACCTGCAGCTTACAGGGCAATTATTACTATTTTCCTGGAAAGGTGCAAATGAAAAAGCTGAAGAGGTTACATTATTCTCTTTACTACTGAGCAGCTAGAAGAAGATTAGGAAAATTCTGTGCTGAGGTGAAGGTAGAGGGGAAAGAGAAGATAATTAAGTAACTAAAACACACAATGAGAAGATAAATTTGTAAAAATGACCTTTATTTCTACATTATATTACTTACTCATCACCACTCTGTTCCTCACTGTGCTGCTTATCTAGCTCATTGAAGAAAGCTATGATTCCTTCCAAAACACTCTTTCTACTTCCCTAAAAAAAAAAAAAACAAAATAGGTAAGGTCTCCAAATTAAAGGGCAAAATAACCAAGTTGAATTTAAAGCACTTTTCAGGTTAGAGAATTCTCTAGTATGAATTTAAATAAACAAGCTACAACCTGGAATCAAATTAAGAACATATAGAACACATTCATATTGAAACAGGGTTTGAAGTAAACATCTTATTGTCAGAATTTAAGGGGCCAATAGTTGACTCTTTCTGAGATCTTTATCCCTTTTACTACCACAATGAAAATGTAATACAAGAGATAATGTATATTTTCCTTAGCTAAGGGGTAAGACCTTTTAACTAGACCAAAGCACTACACATGAAATGAAAACATTATGTACTAGCATGTAAACCAAGACTAGGAATAAACAGAATGGTCATACCACCTGAATGAAAGAGAAAACATTTCTTATTTATACCTTTGAGGAGACAACCAGAAGCTGATAGACCAAAGGTGGTATTTCTTGAAGATTCATCTTGGAGAACATCTTTAACACTTTTTTCACAACAAATTCCACCTCTTCTGCAGTCAGAGGAACATCCCTGTAGATCAAAGATTCTAAAGGTTGTAGCCAGAGTCCAACTGCCTTGCTTTTAGAAATTCAATTTGGTCTTTACAATGGTTAAAATTTCATTAAACTTTTTTTTTTTTTGAGTTGGCGTATCACTCTGTCACCCAAGCTGGAGAGCAATGGTATGCTCACGGCTCACTGCAGCCTTGACCTCCTGGGCTCAGGCGATCTGCCCACCTCAGCTTCCCAAGTAGCTGGGACTACAGGTGAATGCCACACCTGGCAAATTTTTTTTTCATTTTTTGTAGAAAGAAGTTCTTGCTATGTTGGTCTCGAACTCCTGGAATCAAGCATTCCTCCCACCTCAGCCTCCCAAAGTCCTAGGATTACAGGCATGAGCCACCACACCCAGCCCCATTAAACAATTTCTAAGAAATAAAATTTGGAAGCAGAGAATTAAGGAGATAATAGAATATTATAACTATTCCTACTGATTTTTCTTTAATAAGGATCTTTAAAAGGGACGAATAACCTTACCTAAGTAAAGTCATCTTGGGAAAAAAGATCACAAAGTTATGCTTTAAATAAATAATTAAAGCCAAAAAGGAGGTAGGGATGGGGAGGGAATTCATAAGACAGAACAATTACTAATACTCCTATCAGGGAAGAGTGATGCTCAAGTTTGATGTTTCAATTTCTAGCAGGTAAATTCGCAAAACAGGATATAAAAGGAAAAAGGACCAGGCATGGTAGCTCATGTCTGTAATCCCAGCACTTTGGGAGGTCAAGGATGGGAGAATCGCTCGAGGTCAAGACTTTGAGACCAGCCTGAGCAACATAGCAAGATCCTGTCTCTACAAAAAAAAAAAAATGTTTTTAAAATTCACTGGGTGTGGTGGCATGCACTCGTAGTCCCACCTACTCAGGAGGCTGAAGTGGGAGAAATATTTGAGCCCAGGAGTTAAGGATGCAATGAGCTATGATCACCACTGCACACTCCAGTCTGGGTAATAGAGTAGACTGTTTCTGGGGAAGGAAGGAAGGAAGGAAAGGAGGAAGGGAGGAAGGGAGGGAGGGAAGGAGGGGAAGGGAAGAGGGGAAGGGAAGAAAGAAAGAAAGAAAAGGGGAAAACAATGCTTACTTAAACATGGAGGTGAGCTGAATTACATATTGCTGATCCCACCTGATTAAAGAAAATGACAAAATATGAACAGTTCATTTTAATTTATTTACATATATCTTTGTAATATTAATGAAGAGGGAAAAAATAAGGCCCTTTCCAGTTTTATTTTGCAATACCATGAAATAAGATCAAAGAGATACCATTTAAAACCATAAAATAGTAGTTTTTAACATATCAGACTAGCAAAATAAAAGTGTCTGATGATGCCCAATGCTGTTGAGATTATGGAAAACAAACACTCATCACATACTGTTTTAGGGAGTATATGACAAGTTGACAATTCTTACAAATTTTAAAAATTTACATAACCACAGACTCACCCAATTTACTATTTGAAATATATTCCATCTACAGGCTTGTAAAAGGTCATCTAGATATATAAAGACACTCATTACAATACTTTTTGTAATAGCAAAAAACTGGAAAACAACCAAATAACCCAACAATTGAAGTTCTGCCAAATAACAGGTTACTACAGAACCATTAAAAAAGAACAATGTGGAGTTGTACATGCTGACATGGACAGTTATGTTAAATGAAAATTGCAAGATATATTATAATGTATACGGAATAAACTTGTGTATAATTAAAAGCAAACAAATAAATGGATAAATACACGTGCTAAAACATGCTTCATTAGATTTATGTAAGGGATCTTATGTAAGGAACCATAAAAGCAATCTGGCTTGTATAACCTTGGGTATTTCCTTCTTGTTCTTTTTAACACATCTGAGAGTAATCATAGTATTAGAGAACTTTGTATTCTTTATTTTGTTGACTATACAGCAAGAATTTTTCATTTTTTATGTATGTCTTTATACATTTCATTTTAATGGGCATCAATTTCATGAAGTAGCTCTGTCTTAACTTCACTTATAACTTACACATCTCTATTACTGTATGCTTGCGCTGGTCACAAAATTTTGTGTTGAACATGTTCACATGTGAGGATTTTCTCATATGCTGAACTCTTTCCTTAGGGTAGATTCCCATAAATACAATTACTGGTTAAAGAATACAAATATCACTTGTATATTCTACTCCCTTAAAAAGATATAAAAGATGTAGCAGCAGGGTGACTTCCTTAGCCTTAAGGATCTCGGGACTCCAAATAATGCGTAGAGGACTAAATTGCTATTTTGCGCTTAACAGTCAAATAAATAGAAACTATACACATAGCCACAGAGCAGAGAATATAGTAAAACATCTCTTTCTCAAAAATTCATTGCAGACTAAATGATTTTACAGTGGTATATTATAAACATAAAATGGACTAAAAACTTCACAGATATAAATTTCTGATATAAATCATGGTTTTTTGGCCACTTGTAGTCCTGAGAAAGTTCTATACATTAATAAAACCCACCTGCCAGAACAGAGGGTGTTAATCAACTGCTTCTTACATTCTTCTCCACTCACTTCACCTAAAAATGCAAAATACACTGATAAATAAATTTGATTATGTGACTAGAGAAAAAGTCACTAATACTGGAAGAAAGTTACCTTTCCCATATGCCAGATTTTCCTTTTTGGTAGCCAGGGCAGTGAAAATGATAGGTAACAACTCCAGAGATTTTCCATTTACTAGGCTGCCTTCATTGATAGCACCAACAAATTCATTGGCTAATTCAAACAGTAATGGTCCTGCAAAATGGTGAGCCTAAAAGTTCATGGGATAAAGAAAATCTTTAGCAGAAATCCAATGTTTGAAATCTCTTTCCAAGAAATAAAGTCTTCTGCTGAAAGAGCTGAATTGATACTGAGACCCAGAACAGATGCCATAAGGGAGTCATCAATCATTCTGCTCTGGTACCTAACTTATAATTATAAAGGATTTCAAAGGTTAGAATCCTCCATCAGTTCCCTATGTTGTCAAATATGGCAACTCTTCAAAAAGAAATGTGTCCACGGTACCAGAAATGTAATTTATACATCTAGGTGGTTTATAGTCACTTAACTTTTGTTGTTGTTGTTGCTGTTGTTTTTAACAAAAGCTCTTATTCATAAATAGGAGCTATGCTAGGTTTGGCAGATAAGTTTTCTTCCCCTCAACAAATTACAAACCCCTCAAAAACTACCCCAAATCAAAAAAGTTTGTTTCCCATCTTACCTCCAGCATAAGTAATCCTGTGATTTCAGATGCTACTTCTTTCTGCAAATCCCCTGATTCCACCAACTGGATACAACAACTGTATATTTTACGTCTTCTAAGGGCTCCAGCTTCCTCAGAGCAGGGGGAACCTTATTGTTTTAAACAAGTGGTACAGAAATAAAGGAAGAAGTCTAACAAGGCTGAAGGGTAAATCAGAAAAACAAACAGGTTCACAGTGTAATAAAGAAACAGTATTAGACAGGTGCAGTGGCTCATGCCTGTAATACTAGCACTTTGGGAGGTCAAGGCAGGAGGGTTGTTTGAGCCCAGGTGTTCAAGACCAGCACAGGCAACATAGTGAGATCCCAACTTTACAAAAAAATTTAAAAATTAGCTGGGTGTGGTGGCACATGCCTGTAGTCCCATCTATTTGGGAGGCTGAGGTGGAAGTATCACCTTAGTCCAGAAGTCGAGTCCGTGGTAAGCTGTGATAGTGCCACTGGCACTTCAGCCTGGGCAACAGGGTAAGACCCTAACTCAAAAAAAAAAATTATCAAATAACTGATTACTATGGTGTTTAGAACAGTAATATTTAGGAGCTTTGAAAAAGCACTTAGTTTAATCAAAGTAAAGAGGCAGAAATGTTATCTTTTCTTCATCCACCTGTTTCATTAATTTATTTATTTTAATAATTACATAGTACAGGAAGAATTAACTTTCTAATATATCTAATAGCTTTTGGGGAGTCCAGTAACCCAAATTTAATGCCGTTAACATAATTGATTTCAAAATGTCATCATGTAAGTAGGAATGAGATTTAATAAGGACCCTGGAAAAGACTTTCCTCCATAAACAACATGAGAACACTAATAAAATAGTCAAATTCAACTTGTTCAGAACTCTGGAAATTAACCAAAGGCATGCAACAATTCAGGGAGTGTATTGTTGAACCTCAGTAACAACAGAAAGTTTTTTGGAATTTTAACATGGCTGTCATACCTTCACTCACCCCTAGCCCTGTAGTCTTAAAAAGTAGCCCTACAGCATGGTGACAGCCAATAGGCTAGCAGCCTCTGGAGGAGACAGAATGCAACTGGGATGCCTCCAAAGCCCAATTCCCAGATAACTGTTATTATCTGACTGGTCTGGCTGTTTGCTAGATATCTCACTAGCAAGGCGTATCTTTCCTTGACCTGTCTTACAGCTTAACCAAAGCAAACAGTCTTTTGCCCAGGGGTGATTGTCTAAATCAGTTGCAGCTGATTACTACTGTAACTGAGGCAGCAATAACAGTTGGATAAATAAGTTGAGTAAAAAAATTTAAAGACCATCCTGGTCCATGAGAGCTTTCAAAAATCCCAATGTACTTCTAAGAATCCAGAAAGCCATGTACTCCTTAGAGCTGTGCTGGGCCAGGAAAGACTGGAGAAGACCCTCAACACTCACCTCTCGCTGACTTTGAGGCTCTGCTCAAGCAGGAAGGCCAAGGAAGAATTATAAACTGTCTAAGCATCAAAGGTGTGCTCCCAACGTGCACACAGAGCCCCTCAGGAAAGACTGCGAAATGTATTGGTTCAAGCATTTAAGGAAACCTCTGCTCAAACATTAGTTGATCATAGAGCTAACTAAATAGATACTTCAGTGAACATACACAACAGTGGCACACACAACAAACAATATAGATTTTACAAAATTAGTTCAGAAGAGACACTGAAAACAAAAAGAAACAACCAAACATCACCAACAAATCTGGAGCAGGGGTGGTATCTGACTTCCAAAGTTGCCACATGTTTAAAATGTCCAGTTTTCAACAAAAAATTACAAGACATGTAAAGAAACAAGGGTAAGATCAATATACAGGGAAAAAAAGAAGTCAATAAGAACTGTCCTTGAAAAAGCCAAGACACTGGTTTACTGGACAAAGATTTAAAATCAGCTATGTTAAATATATTCAAACAAACTTAAGGAAACCATGCCTAAAAATCTAAAGAAAATCTGAAAACAATGTATTATACAATAGAAAATATCAATAAAGAGATAAAAATTCTGGAGTTGAAAATTCTAGAGCTAAAATGAAAACCTCACTACAGGAGCTCAATACCAGATTGACCTCGCAAAAAAAAAAGAATCAAGCCCGGCACAGTGGCTCATGCCTGTAATCCCAGCACTTTGGGAGGCAGAGGCAAAAGGACTTCCTGAGTCCAGGGGTTCGAGACCAGCCTGGGCAACTTGGCGAGACCTCACGTCTACAATAAATCAAAAAAATCAGCCGGGTTTGGTGGCATGTGCCTGTGGTTTCAGCCACTTGGAAGGCTGAGGCGGAAGGATCACCTGAGTCCTGCAGGTCAAGGTTGTGGTGGCTGTAAGCACGCCACTGCACTGCACTCCAGCCTGGGTGACAGAGTGTAAGACTCCTATTCCCCCCCCCAAAAAAAGATACTTATCTGTTCTCTCTGAGGTCTGTCATATATAGATCTTCACCTACATATCAACAAACCTGGAGTTTTTTGCTCCCTCATCTTAACAAAGCATTTCCTCTGCTGACTTCCAAAATTCCTTATGTAGAAACTACAAATTATCAGTCAAGAAATCTTGGAATTCACCTGATATGCAAACCCCCCACCTTAGAAATGTCCCACCTTCCTGAGTCAAACCAATAAAAATCTCACATGAGCTGGGCTCTGTGGCTCAGCCTGTAATCCTGCGCTTTGAGAGGCTGAGGTAAGTAGATTGCCTGAGCCCATGGGTTCGAGACCCGCCTGGGCAACGTGGCGAGACTTCATCTCTACAGTAAATCAAAAAATTAGCTGGGCATGGCAGCGCACGCCTGTAGTTCCAGCTACTTGGAAGGCTGAGGTGGAAGGATCGCCAGAGCCAGCAGGTCGAGGCTGTGGTGACCGGGAACGTGCCACTGCACTCCAGTCTGGGTGACAGAATGAGGCTCCAACTCAAAAAAAAAAAAAGAAAATCTCACATGTATTGATTTATGGTTTCTTATAACTTCTGCCTTCCTAAAATGTATGTAGTCAAGCCACCATTCAACCATGGTGGACACGTAATCAGGACCTCCTGAGGATAAGTGTTCCTGGGCCTAGGTCCTAAAGTTTGGTTCAGAATAAACCATCTTAAAATATTTCACAGCCAGACACAGTGGCTCACACCTTCCAGCATTTTGGGAGGTGGAAGCGAGAGGATTGCCTGAGTCCAGGGGTTCCGAGACCAGCCTGGACTCGGGTGAGATCTTTTCTCTACAATTAAAAAAAAGGCCAGGCACAGTGGCTGTAATCCCAGCACTTTGGGAGGCCGAGGTGAGGGGATTGCCTGAGCCCACAGATTTGAGAAAAGCCTGGGCAACTTAGTGAGACCTCATCTCTACAAAAAATTAGCCATGGTAGCGTGCACCTATAGTTCTGGCTACTTGGAAGGCTGAGGCAGAAGGATCGCCTGAGCCCAGCAGATGGACACTGGGGTGGCCATGAGCCTGCCGTTGTACTCCAGCCTGGGCGACAGAGTGAGACCCCTACTTAAGAAAAAATAAATCAATAAAGAAATAAATAAATATTAGCTGAGAATTGTGGCATACACCTGTAGTTCCAGCTACTTGGAAGTCTGCAGTGGAAGGATCACCTAAGCCCAATGTGCTGAGGATGTGGTAGCCATGAGCGTGCCACTGCACTCCAGTCTGGGTGACAGAGTGAGACTCCTATTAAAAAATAATAATAATACTAATAATAATATTTTATCTATTTATTTATTTTTACAGAGTTTGGCATCTTTTTTGTCAGCATCATATGTGTATTAAAGATGCAATGTCTATAAAGGTTGAGTACCCTTTCCAAAATGTTTGGGACCATATTTTTGATTTCAGAGTTTTTTTCAGTTTTGGAATATTTGCAGATACTTATGATGACTAAACACTGACTTTTTCTCTTAACAAATTCTTAACTTTTAATGTGACTTATTCTCCAACCTGTCTCTGGCATACAGAGAAGGAAAATCAAAGTATTTTATGATAGTGTAAAGCTATCTTTTGGGGACTTTGGCATCTTTTAAGACAACTACCTACTGTCTAAAGTCTACTACCACCAACCATAAAACTTCATATACATATCAAGAAATTTGGTTCCCTTATCTTCCTGAAGCTGCTTTATTTATTTATTTATTTATTAATTATGGAGTTGTGGGGTACAAGTAAGGATTAACTACATAAACAGGCTGCATGCAGGTGAAATTTGGGTTTCTAGCTGGCCCTCACTCCCCTTGGTAGTGGACCAGGTTCCCTTTGTGTTGTCACACATCCCCCCACCCTCCTTCTTCCCTCCTTTTAGCAGTACACAGCGACTGTCAATCCCATCCTTGTGCTAATGTGTGACTAGTGTTCAGGGCCCACTTATGAGTGAGAACATACGGTATTCAGTTATTTGTTCTATGATAGTTCATTTAGTATGATGGTCTCCAACTCTATCTAAGTTGCTGCAAAGTCCATGATTTTGTTCTTTATGGCTGCATAATACTCCATCGTGTATATGTACCACATTTTTGTTTTTATCCAGTCCACTTTCAATGTGCAGCAGGGGAGTTGTGTTTTTGCTATTATGACTAGAGCAGCAATAAACATGCATGTGCAGGTGTCTTTTTGGTAGAGCGATTTATATTCCCCCGGGTATATTCCCAGGAGAGGGATTGCTGGATTGTACAGATTGGAAGGCTGAGGTGGAAGGATCTCCTGAGCACAGCAGGTCGAGGCTGCTGTGGCTGTGAGCACGCCACTGCACTCTAGCCTAGGCGACAGAGTGAGACTCCGACTTAAAAAAAAAAGACAACAAAGGGATTAAAATGGTACACTGGTAACAAAATCTATTTAACACAAAAGGCAGTAATAAAGAAACAGAAAAAATATATAAGAAATAAAACAGCAAAATGATAGAAGTAAATCCTACCTTATCAGTAATTATAGTAAATGTAAATAGATTAGACAGTCCAATCTAGAGGCAAAGAATACTGGCAGAGTAGATTTTTTTTTAAAATTCCAACTACATGCTGTCTACCAGAGACACAATTTAAATTCAAAGACAGCCGGGCTCGGTAGCTCAGCCTGTAATCCCGCGCCTTGGGAGGCTAAGGTGAGTGGATTGCCTGAGCCTGTGGGTTCGAGACCCGCCTGGGCAACTTGGTGAGACCTCATCTCTACAATAAATCAAAAAAATTAGCTGGGTGTGGTAGCGTGCGCCTGTAGTTCCAGCTACTTGAAAGGTTGAGGCAGAAGGATCTCCGGAGCCCAACAGGCCGAGGCTGCGGTGGCCGGGACACTGCACTCCAGTCTGGGCGACAGAGAGAGACTCCAACTCAAAAAAAAAATAAAAATAAATTCAAAGACTTAAATAGGTGAAAGTTAAAAGGATGGAAAAATATATACATTGCAAACAGTAACCAAAGAGAACTAGAATGGTTACACCAGTATCAGAAAAAACAGATTTTAAAACCAAAACTGTTACTGAGACAAAGAAGGATATTTTATAATGATAAAAAGACTGACATAATAATTATAAACACATATGGACCTAACAGAAGAGCTCCAAAATAAACTATGCAAAAGCTGTCAGAATTGAAGGGGAAAATAGACAATTTGACAATAATCATTGAAGACTTCCATATCCCACTTTCAATAATGAAAAGAACAATAGACACAATATCACAATGAAATGGAAGACTTGAATAACACACTAGACTTAACAGACATCTATAGAACACTCCACCCAACAACAGCAGAGGACACATCTTCTCAAGTGCACACAAAAAATTCTCCAGAATAAACCACATATTAGGCCTTAAAACAATGCTCAGAACATTTTAAATAACTGTAATCATACCATGCATATGATCACAGTGGAACGAAAGTAGGAATCAATAACAGAAGGAAATCTGGAGATTCAAAAATATGTGGAGATGAATATACTCTTACCAATGGACCAAAGAAGAAAGCATAAGAAAATTAGAGCCGGGCTTGGTAGCTCAGCCTGTAATCCCGCGCTTTGGGAGGCTGAGGTGAGTGGATTGCCTGAGCCCGCAGGTTCGAGACCCGCCTGGGCAACTTGGTGAGACCTCATCTCTACAATAAATAAAAAAATCAGCCGGGCATGGTAGCGCATGCCTGTAATTCCGGCTACTCAGAAGGCTGAGGCGGAAGGATCACCGGAGCCCAGCAGGTCGAGGCTGCGGTGGCCGGGAGCGGCCACTGCACTCCAGTCTGGGCGACAGACTGAGACTCCAACTCAAAAAAAAAAAAAAAAAATTAGAAAATACCTTGAAATGAATGAAAACAAAAAAACATAATGTACCAAATGGAATGAGATGCAGCTAAAGCAATTCAGAGGAAAATGTATTGTTATAAATACTGTTATTGGCTGGGCTCGGTGGTTCAGCCTGTAATCCCAGCACTTTGGGAGGCCAAGGTAAGTGGATTGCCTGAGCCCGCAGGATCAAGACCCACCCGGGGAACTTGGCGAGACCTCGTCTCTACAATAAATCAAAAATTAACCAGCATGGTAGCATTCGCCTGTTGTTCTGGCTACTTGGAAGGCTGAGGCAGAAGGATCTCCAGAGCCCAGCAGGTCAAGGCTGCGGTGGCCAGGAGCGTGCCACTGCACTCCAGTCTGGGCAACAGAGTGAGATTCCAACTCCAATAAATAAATAAATAAATAAATATCATTATTAAAAAAGAACTAACTCAATTACCTGATCTTCCACCATAAAAACTTTAAAAAGATTAAACCAAACCCAAAACTAGTGAAAGGAATAGAAATGTTAGAGTAAGCCAGGCTCGGTGGCTCAGCCTGTAATCCCGCGCCTTTGGGAGGCTGAGGTGAGTGGATTGCCTGAGCCCGCGGGTTTGAGACCCGCCTGGGCAGGCGAGACCTCATCTCTACGATAAATCAAAAAAAATTAGCCGGGTGTGGTAGCGCAC
>CAUYQG010178616.1:0-18085 GCA_963574415.1 Tarsius wallacei | reverse complement strand
CCTTGACTTACAATGGGGTTAAATTTCAATAAACCCATTGTGAGTTGAAAATATTTTAAGTTGAAAATGTTTTGACTACATTTAACCTACTGAACATCATAGCTTAGCCTAGCCTATCATAAATGTGTTCAGAACACACATTAGCCTACAGTTGAGCAAAATTATCTAACACAAAGCCTATTTTATAATAAAGTTGTAAAAAAAAAAAAATCACAAGTTGAACCATCATAAGCTGGGGACCCTCCGTATATAAGTTATAACTCAATAAGACTTACAACTCAGTTTTGAGAAATGAGCTAAAGATATCAACAGACACTTCATAAATAGAAACATACAAATGACAAATAATCCATGAAGAGAGGTTCTACATCTTTAGTCATCAGAGAAATGCAAATTAAAACCACAATGAGAGATCATTAGTCACCTATCAAAATGGCTTACACTAAAAATACTGATACTATCAAGTGTTGCTGAGGGCCTGGAGAAATCTCAGCTTTTATACTTTGCTGTCGGGCATGTGAAGTTATACATCTCACTTTGAAATGACCAGTTGGCAATTTTTTATAAGGTCAAACGTATGTTTATCACATAACCCAGCAATTCCACTCCTAGAGATTTACCCACAAAGAAATAAAAACATATGTTCACACAAAGACTGGCATGAGAATGTTCATAACTCCGTTCGTTGCAATCATGGTCCCTCCATGTAATGCAATAAAAAGAAGTAAGTGGCTGGCAGTGAGAACAGCATGTTTATGAGCCTGGAGGTGACAGAACACATAGTTTGCTTGGGAAACTGCACAGCTGGGGCTAAGTGAGTGAAGAAGGGCCTGGAACCTGGAGAGGGGCAGACACCAGATGATGCCATGCAGCCCTATGAACCATGCTTACCAGCCAAGACATTGGTCTAGGGGCAAGGAAAACGGATGCAGCAGACTAATTTGATGAGATTTGCATTTTCAAAGGGCAACTGGCTTCTGGGATTAGAATACATTGGAAGAGAACAAGCGTACAGGCTGAGAGACATCCTGGGAGACCAACAAGTGATGATCATGGCAGAGTCATGAAGCAGAGATATTTGGGAGTAGGTATTCAGAAGTAGGTATATTTGGAAGAGCTTTAAGAGATTATATCAACACATCTGGATAGCTGATTGGATTTGGGGCAATGATTCTATTCATTCCTATTACATTTTATCTTCTTAGTTTCTACCCTTGATTTTGGATTCTGTCACCCAGCACATACGTAATTTCTCACAAATATGATCGGCATCTATGTGTGTCATCAGAATCATTGCTACAAATGCTAAAACATGAGGTGCCTGGAGGCATGAGAGGCTCCCTCCTGCCTCCGAGTTGACTTGGAGCAAAACTCTTCACTCTGTCAACTATGAATCCGCCCAGCCCATGTTTCTCCACTCTCTGCTCAAGGATATGAGAGCCAGCCAAATGCCTCATGGGCATCCAGATACCCTATTTCCATGGCATTCCTTTGAACTGCTGCTCTTGCAAGCGTATCAGAAAAGGGAGAAGGCTAACATGACCTGCCCTTCCGTAAGAAGTCCTGGCCCCCTGGAGATTTCCAAGGACTTGCTTGGGGTTCTTGTCCATTGTCACTAACCAGTGGCAGAGCTGGTCCCATACACAGGATGCTGTGCCCCCTTCCCTACGGCCCTCTCTCCAGCAGCTTCAGGACTGGCCGACAGACCTAGCAGAGCCAGCCTTCGGCCCGTCTGTGCAGTATGTTACAAACTCAGGTGAATATTTATACCTAGTATGCTTTTAACGGAAGAGAGAAAGAAACAAAGAAACAGCAAATATCTTCTCAGCATCTTTTGGCTTTTTTAATCATCCTATAGTCTGACCATATGGGAATCAATATCTTTGGAACACCAAATCCACAGGAGGTAGATATTTGGAACAAAACCTGCCTTGTCCTCCAGCTATGCCATCCCACAGGTTATGATTTAAGCATGCATCAGGCCAGTACGGCTTCACGCCCCTTGCCTGCGGCCCCCTGAGTTCTCACACATTTTCTGTCTTCCACTAGCAGACCTGTAATTAAGCCACTCTTTCAGCACACCATTTCACTTGTGGTTGGTATGTGAGCTGGTCTTTAGGAGGAAAGCAATCAGCAGCTCACGGATGAGCTTATTCAGCGGTGGCATTTCTAAGCTGATTTACACAGACTGTCAAAACTGAGTGAAATTAATGAGACTACTAGAGAGCATTCCCATCTCTGGCGTTGGGGTGGAGAGAAGAAGGGGGTGGATGAAAACTGGGGGAGTCAGGTCTACTGTGTTCCCTTTTCTCCTTCTTTCCTTCCTTTATTCCTTCCTTCCTTCCTTCTTTCCTTCTCTCTTTCCAATGAATTGGTGAAGGACTTCCTCCCGGGTTGTCCCTAATTGAGCTTTGCTCCATCTTCAAAACAAAACCCCTTATGCACATGCTGGCAAACTTCTCACTGTTATTTTGTTTACGATAACTGAGACCCTTGAAGATATTTCTGTTGGAGACGCTGGACCTCAGCTTATGCCTGTCTGACATAGCCCCAATCCTGGCTTTTTCTGGCAAGATCTCCCCTGCACCACAAAGATAAGAATTCCAGGCCCCCTTGGAGTCCCACTCTTCAAGACAAGGCTAGAATCAGCTCACAGAGCCATTCTACTGATGGAAGGGCAGACCACTGGAAAAGATGAGAAGACAGAGTCTAGTTGGGACCCCGTGTACCACTCTGAGACATGGGGGCAGACCGCCACCCTGTGGCTGCCCCCCAAGCTTTATAGGGTTTTAAGTGCTTCACTGATCGTTAGGTACACATTTAGAGGTGGATTAGAAAACCTGGTAATCGGGGATTTGGACACTAATCCCTTTCCAATTGTTAATATTAATTAAAGTGCTTTTCCCCTCTTATTATGTAACAAGCACTAACTACCTCATTAAAAGGAGGAAGGAGAGACTGCAGTTTGGCAGGGTAATATTTGGATTAATTTTTTTCATCCAGGAAAGCACCGCATTCGTTCTCATCGCAAAACATAAACATAAATCATAGAACATAATCAGAAATTTTTAAAGTTCTGAAATGTAAATGTCCAAGGTTTCCCCCCGAGAATTTTCTTACCGGCCACTGCAGTCAAATTATTTAGACCAAAATAGTGGGGGCTCTGTTCATGTGAACCAGGCTTCCGTGGTATGTGTGTGTGTGTGTGTGTGTGTGTGTGTGTGTGTGTGTGTGTGTGTATGTCTTTCCCTATGGCAAGAGGGCAAGCAGGTGGCCAGCTCACAGGGGCTGGCATGCTGAGCGCAGACTTTCCAAGCTGTGCAGGTCTGGTCACCTCTGGGAGACACTACGGGAAATCTCTCAAGGGCAATATTGTTATCTCCTCTTGGGGCTCATCAGATGAAAACACTGGCTGAGCCCTGCCGTGTGCAGAAACCTGTGCTGGGTGCAAGGAGGAGATACAAGGAAACAAAAGGCAGATGCTGTGAGGAGCTCGTGGGCGTACACACGGCAAGCAAAGCCGATCAAATGCAAATAAGCAAAAACCAACTGTGTGAGAGTGTCAGGAGACACAGAGCAGAGATGAGCAACCTCATCTCTGTCTTGGGAAAATCTATCTCGTTAGTGCTCTGAATTTAAAACTAAGCAAATGATATGTAAGTCCTCCTTTCTGCTCAAACCAGAAAATGTATAAGATGTACCTCAGGTCCAGCTACATACTAGAAGACTGCATGTGTGTGTGTGTTTCCTCAGGCAGGGGTTTAAATGTAGTATCTTGCCTTAATTAAGGAACACCGAAGACCCGGCAATCCCACTTCTGGTATATACCCAAAGGAGATGAAATCACCACCTTGTAAAGACATCCACACGCCCACATTCTTTGCAGCATTATTTACAATAGCCAAGACATGGAAACAACTTAAGTGTCTGTGGACAGATGAATGGATACAGAAAATATGGCATCTAGACTACATGAGCAATGAAATATCACTCCGTCTTTTGAAGGCGGTCCTTCCATTCGCCACAACATAGATGGACCTGAAACAAGCCAAGCACAGAAAGGAAAGTGTTGCATGATCTTACTTATATGTTAAGTTACGACATGGGGGCTATAGTTAATACAATTGTATGGTATTTGGAATTTTTGTTAGTGTAGTATTTGGAATTTTTGTTAAATAATTAGATTTTAACTGCTCTTGTCCCACACAAAAAGTAACTAAGTGACGTCATAGATAAGTTAATCTGCCTCACCATAGTAACCATATAAATATATGTGTGTATATATATATATGTATATATATAAAACATCATGCTATAAACCCCAAATATACACAATAAAAACTATTTTTAAATAAAAGGGGACACCTAAGACAGGGGCTGCGTTTATCCTCATTTTCCCCAAAGCATCTTATACAAGCTTGACCTCAAACTGTGAATTTTTTCAGCTTCTTGCCATTCTGGTCTATGTATGCACCAATTACCTCATTTGATTGATACGGCTTTTTAAACATTTTAATAGAATAAGGTGACCTTTCTCATTCCACTCTAGAATTCAGAGGCTGGATAAAGTTCCATGCTCCAAGGCGTCTGCCACACAGATTCTCTTTCCTGGACCCAGAATGGCCGGCAGATCACTCTCCTAAAAAATGGGGAGGACACTGCCTACGACCCCGAGGTCAGGATGCTGGGGGTGGCCCCCCTTCACCTCCTCCTCCTCCAGTTCTCTTCCCACTGCAGGGGGGCATGACCTGCCTGTGCTTGCTCCTATGGCCTCTGAGCACAGGAAAACAGCCTAAGACTTTCTTATACCCCAACCTCACTCTCTCTATAACGACTCCCAACTCTAAACATTTCCGAGATCGAAGGCATGAATAAGCACAAGCAGGTACCTTAGGAAAAGTCATTTTCAGGGTGGCTATGTAAATGTCCTCTTCAAACCCAGCGCCCCCAAAATGAGAGCAGAGCCATTCCACCCAGTGAGGCCCAGAGATCTAGCTCCGGGGGAGGCGTCCTCTCAGTTGGCTGCTGATATTTTAGGACAATCCTGTCTGATGAATGACATTTCTGAACAGAGGTATTATGTTGTAATCCTAATCACCTTTTCCTAGGCTTTGAGCTGCAACAAGGCTGCTGTAGTCGCTTCCAGGAAATTCCTCCCTTAACCCCTGAACGCCCACCCTGACAGATAAGCAGCTGTCAGTATCATAATAATGACCACAAGAGTGAACGCTATCATTTAGAGACCGCTGACCCGGCCTTGTGCCTTAGGAGGAATATCTCATCTCGTGCCCACACAGGGAGGTAAGTACTTGTTGAGACACAGCAAAGGTAAGCGAATTCCCAAGACCACCCAGCTGTGAAGGGGCTAGGCCTGACTCTCAGTAAGGTGGTCCCACTACAGAAGCCTTGCCCCTAAACACTCCCCTCTGGGCACACAGGGGAGGCCTGGGAGCACACAGCCCTTTGCTGATGGAGCAGCGCCTGTGTACCCTCAGAGCATTGCGGTTTTCCTGAGCAGCCGTGATGTGGACAGAGCCCACAATAATACGAGTGCTTAGGATATGATTTGTAAGTACATTTGCCCTGCTAGTGGAAGCAATGTAACCTCCCTAAAAGCAGGATGGGTCTTCCATTTGATGGTGTGTCATAATCTAATTGGCAGATTTCTGGTTTGTTGCTTGTTTGGTTTTGGTCATCCTTAGGTCTACATAAAATAATGGTGACTCTTGCAGAGGGTGGAACTTGGATTTGATAAAATGTGGTCATATCTATTCACCTCGTTGCTGAAATACGTTCCAAAAGAGCAGTTTTTAAAAATCAGAATAGCAAACAATTGGGAATATGGGTGATATAGTACCCACAGGGTGGCAAACAGGAGACAAGAACAGAGTGAGGAAGTCGGGAGATTGGGGATGGGGGGTGAGCAGGCTGGGGAAGGGATGATACTTTCTTTATGTCAGTCACATTGGAACACCTAGGGAGAGCTCCAGTCTGGAGGCAGAGAGCTGGCAGTCATCTGTGTCATCTCATGTCATGGATAAAATAATATACCTGGTTTCACTTCTGGCAGCCCCACTTGCTAGCTGTGTGATCTCAGGTGAACTGCTTAAGCCCTCTGTGCCTCATTTCCTTATCTGTAAAAGGAGGTTAATAATTGCACCTATCTCCCAGGTAAGTGTGAAGTATGTTAATTCATGTATCGTGCTGCAAACAGCTCCTGGCTCTCAGTTATTCTCCAATGATATCAGACCTCTTGTCTATGAAAGGATTGTCCTAGACCTAAAAGGCCTCAGAGAGGTGTGGTGGAATCAACACAAACATCTGGATTTAGGGGAAGAATTTGCTGGATATCAATAAGGAAAGAGCTCATCGAAGTTGCTGCTTCTCTAATTCGAGGCCCTTTGAATTTGAAGGCAGGGGAAGATGTCCTCAAGTTTCTCACAAGCAGGTGAGCACAGAATCGGGAGGTAAAATGAGGCTGGATAAGCTTGAGAAGCAGAAGTGCTTGTGTTCGCTGTACCTAAAATGTGGTTCTTTGTGTGCTCTCTTCCTGTCACCCACCTTGACAGGACCCCTCCCAGAGCAAGGCTGGGCTCCCCCCAAAAATGCAGATTTGGAGGCGCCATCCGGCCTCTTTCAGCAACCCTCTGGTGGCAGCCTGATCTGGTTTCTACCTGATTGTCCCTCAATACTCAATTAAAAACTGAGCCAAGGAGGAAGCCATCAAGCCTCTGCCTCAGTAGGTCACCTGGAAGCCCTCACCAAAAAAAAAAAAAACAGAAAGAAAGAAAGAAAAAGAAGCCTCTGGTAATTTATTTTGCCTGAATTGTTTGGCTATCATGAGTCCCCATTTCCTTTCTCAGACTTGATCTTTAGTGGAAAGAAAAAATACAAACTCATATAGGTACTTTTTCAAAAGATAGAAATCACTTGAGCAAAAAGTCCTCGGCCTTCAGGGAAAGCCTCAGCTCTGCTATTCAAGACAGGAAAGATTATCTATAAAACACAGAAATGCAAATGTGGATGTGGTATCCTCCCCTCTCCTCAGACCACCAGCAAAGTTAATTTGGGGATTTTTTTTCCCCTCAGAAGCCACAGAGTGAGACGATGGGTTTTTACCACCTCTCTCAACATCCTAAGGGTCAGAAAGGCTGGAGTTCTGATAAGAGAGACATATTTTACTGAGGTAACAATTTATCTACACTCCTCTGCAAGTTCCACCAAGCTTGAATTTCTTCAGCTACATGGATCCCTTTTAATAAGAGCTGACAGTTTAATCAGGTAAGATAAGGCACATTTTCATAATAGGGCACAAGAGGTATGCATATTTTTTCATTAATGGATCTTGGGATTTGGTCACACAGCCCTTGCATAAAATGTAGACTTCATTCTGTTGTACCCTTTTGATCTGTTGCCACACCAGGAAGGCTCAGAAAAAAGCCCAAACTAGCTGCAAAAGACACATTACAATGAAATGGATGGCGCACATGGAAAGAACTCAATTTTAACATGAATGTTTCCTCATGTCTTCGTTCACACAAATCAGTTAATGACCATTTTTTTAACCTTACAACTAAGACAGAAAAAAATTTTATTCTGAAAAATAGCTTCCTATTTATTCTAAGGAGAGCCAGAACTTGAGCCGACAAGTCATGAATATGAATGACTGGAAACACCCTCAAAGGAGCATGAGCTTTGGTGTGCCAAGCCAGAGGCAATATGGAAGCAGGGACGGACGGATTTCTCTGGATCCAGATTTCTCTGACTCCAGTGCTCCTCTCGTCAAGTCTCAAGCAAGCATAAGGCCCTCTTTGGGGAGGCCCAGTCACTGGGCCTTTGGGGCTGCCCTACAGGGTACAAGAGGTGACTTTCTTTCCCCCCGGGGGGCTAGTTGTGGAGGGCTTTGGAGGGATCCCACTACTTCTGCAGAATAGGCACCCCTTGGAGACCACTGGGCCTCTGGGTGGGAAAGGCCTGTTTAAGTAGTCCTGGGAAGACGTCCAGGAGGGGGGGAAATGGGCTGACTCCTTCCAGCCTCCAACCCTGGAGAGCATGTGAATCCTGACTTTGTAGCCAAGGAGAAAGCTGGGCTCTGAGGTCTCCTGCTGGTGTGCACTTAGAGATGGTGCCTCCTGAGGCTCCCACCAGGTGTGACATTGCTGCTGCAAATCCACCTGGGCTCTAGGGATGCCTTGGTTTGGGATTAGGGAACCCAACAGCCAACAGAGTGGAGGAATAACTGGAACCCTGGAGAAGGCAACTGGTCACGACACAGAACTACGAGAGCTTACAAAGGAAAACCTAAAGATAAGTAAGTAAATATGGACAATCAATTGCTGTGCAAAAAAAGAGACTTTCTCTGACTCAAATGTGAATTTAAATTTTTCGTCTATGAATTGAAGGAGAGGATGACCACTATTGAGACTCAAATTAGTAGGCTTGAAATTGCATAGAAGAAATAGCTCAACCACAGAGCAGCCGTTTTGAGGCAATGCCACCTCATGTGACAGGTTTAGATTACTGTCCCCCCACACTCTGGAGACCCAGGTGTTCTCAAGAGCTGTGCCCATGGATCATGAAGCAATTGTTAAGACAAGAAAATATCCATCAGGATTTGCATTGATGTCGTGATTAAAAGAATGATTATGTCTTTGGAGACGTGAAATTACATTAAAAAGATGAATAATGTTACCTTTATACGTTATAATCAGCATGATAAATGATTTTGGTTTCCAAACACTTGGGGGAGAAAACAATTATGGTCCATGACCATGACACCAGCAACTATTGGTCAGTCTGGTTCTTACTGAATATCTGATCTCTTCTTTTGAACAAGAATGAAGACTCTACAAGTCATCCATGCCATAAAGTTATTCTGGTGTGGGCTGTCCAACACTGACTTTCTTGGCAAGTAAAAACAGGAAGCTTACTGCCAGACAAAAAAAGTTCCAGGCATTCTACCTGCTATAGTCTTACTTCCAAAGAACTTTGAGAGCTCTAATGATTTGCTGCTAGGATTAAGATGATCAGCATTAGTATCCTTTTAAATCAGGGAGTGGAGTGCTGGATAAAGGCAGAACTAAGAATGTTTGGCTTTTGATTGAGTCAAGTTCAATAATTTCAGTGATGTAGCTGTTTTGGTTAGGGTATTTATTTTGGACTATTTGCATAATTGTTGGAGATTATTTCTCACATCCAATTATACGGTGAAGAACATAACCAGGAACTAGTATTAGAAGTAACTAGTAGCCATCAGAATAGTCCACAATGGCCCACAAGGCTTAAGGAGAAAACTGTTGAAAGAACGTAAGCTAGTTCAACCTTTGTGGAAAGCAGTGTGGCAATTTTTCAAAGAACGGAAAACTACAATTTGACCTAGCAATCCCACTCCTGGTGAAATACCCAGAGGAACTAAATCACTCTACCAAAATGGCACCTGCATGCATATGTTTATTGCAGCACTGTTCACAATAGCAAAAATGGGAAACCAACCCAGATGCCTATCAAAAGTGGACTAAAGAAAATGAGATATACTACACATATGTATGATGGACTACTACACCACCATAAAGAAGAACAAAATCACATTTCTTCGGCAACATGACTGCATCATTCTAAGTAAACTATCACAGGAAAAAAAACTGAATACCATGTGTTCTCATTCATAGTGGGCACTACACATTGGGCACATGGGCACAGGGGCAGGAACAACAGATGATAGGCATTGCTAAAGGAGGATGGAGGGGACATGAGGGACACACAATCACTCATTGGGTACCATGTCCACTACTGGGGGGAGAGAGCTCTCTAGAAACCCAAGCCTCGCCTTTACACACTTTATTTATATAGCAAATCCTTGCATATACCCTGCGACTCTAAAATTAATTTTTAAAAAAATCAGAAAAAGAAAAAAATTCCACAGAGTCCAATTATTTCTGCAATATCACCAAGATGTGATTAGATTTCCCCACTGGGCTGACATTTGCTCTGACCAGTGCAGAAGCAATGGTAGGTAGACCAGTTGCCTCTCTAATATCAATCAGGTCATAGCACCAGACTCTGCTAGCAGTCACCATGCTCCTCTCCACCACACACTCATAGAATACAGCAAAACAAAACCAAAATAATGCCAATTTTACTTAATAATGTTCCAGATGAAGTCAGGAAAATTATTTATTATGTAGCTACTCTTGAGTACTCATCATTTTATTACCCTGTGTGACAAAATGGAAAGTTCACCTTAGCTGAAGTATATCGGTTATATCCATGAAAAGCATGTGAGCGATTGTTTCTCGCTGCATTTGTAAACCCAACTAGACCCTATTAAGTTTAACTTAAAAGAACTACTGACAGACAAACTATGGCTTCCTGGATGGGAGTACCTGACAGACATGCTTTCCTGATGCACAAAGTGAGCCTGTCACTTTAAGGAAAACAACTGATAAGCTTAGTTGTCCATGATCAAATTTGAGCTTTCAAGTAAAATTAGAATTTTGAAAACTTGTCTATGCCTCCCGAAGCCTGACAGCTTCTCAATAATTGGAGACTTTTCTGATGAGCTCAGTGTTGATACTAATGAATTCTTTTTATATTATAAGATAAAATGTGGCCACATTTGGAAAAATCTACATAACTCAGGAAATCAATATTTTCCACATCACCAGTGTAGGACATTACAAGATCATATGTGGATAAAATATTCAGTTGAAGTGTAAGATCAACCAATGGATTTCAAAGTAACGACATAAGAAAAGTTCACTGGTCTGGTTTCACATTCAACATTCTAAGATTTAAGAAAATAACACTTTTCACATTATGCTAAAGTGAAGTAAGCCAGTCTCAAAAAGACAAATATTGTATGATTCCACTTATATGAAGTGCTTGTTATAGTCAAAATCAGAGAGACAGAAAGTAAAATGGTGGTTACCAGGGGCCGGGGGAAGAGAGAATGGGGAATGATTGTTTCATGGAAATAGAGGTTTTTTCGTTTGTTTGTTTGTTTGTTTTTGAGTTGGAGTCTCACGGTCGCCCAGACTGGAGTGCAGTGGCACACTCCCGGCCACCGCAGCCTCGACCTGCTGGGCTCCGGCAATCCTCACCTCAGCCTCCCAAAGGCGTGGGATTACAGGCTGAGCCACCGAGCCCGGCTGGAAATAGAGTTTTAATTGTACAAGATGGAAAGAGTTCTGAGGGTGGATGGTGATGGAGGTCACACAACATTATAAATGTACTTAGTATCTCTAAACTGAACATTTAAAATGGTTGAGATGTTAGATTTTATGTTATGTGCATTTAACCACAAGAAACACTGGAAAAAGAAAATACCACTCATCAAGTTTTGGCGTAGTATCAAAGAAGAATATCCATGATTATCTGTAAAGGCTATTAAATTATTCTTCCCTTTCGACATCATACCTGTGTGATGTCTGATTTTTTTCATATATCTCAATCCAAACAACACATCACAACAGATGGCACGGAGGAGCAGATGAGAATCCAGCGGTTTTCTGTTAACCCAGACATCAAAGTGATGTGCAGAAACGTAAGACAATACAGGCTTCTCATACATTTTTGTTTTAAAATTATAGTTATTTTTATTAAAATGTTATTTATCGACATGTAATGGGTTAATTTTTATTCTTTTAATATTTTTCTTTTTCTTTTTCTTTCTTGTAGAGATGAGGTCTTGCTATGTTGCTCAGACTGGTTTCGAACTCCCGGGCTCAAACGATCCTCCCACCTTGGCCTCCCAACGTGCTGGGATTACTGGTATGAACAACTGCACCTGGCCTAGTATTCTTTTGAATTAGTCAACAAATGAATGCTTTTTTTCTAAGTTTTAATTTCTAGTTCTGCAAATGTAGATAAATCTAGCCTACATAATCAAAAGCTCTTTGGGACCCTCAATAATTTTAAAGAGTACACAGCAGTCCTGACCAAAAGCATAGAGACCTATGGTTTCAAATTTCTGTCCCTGTAATTTACAGGCTATATAACTTTGGGCAAGAGAGTAATCCTTTTCTGCCTCAGTTTCCCCACTTGTAAAAGGAGGTAATAATAAACTAAGGTACGTAACTCATTTAGAGCAATGTCTGGTCTACAGTAAGCCCTGGACGTTGGCTGTTGTTGCTTTTTCAACCAACGTGTATTGAGCGTCTGATTGCCAGCGCTGATCTAGGCACTTAGGAGACAAAGAAAGGCAGACAAAAATCTCAAGCCTCACCGTGCTCACATTCTGCCAAGAAAGCAGACGATGAACCAAACAAAGAAGTCAACTGTTGAGTATGTGTGACAGGGTAAGCACGGTGGGGGCAGTAGGACGCTAGGGGCTCAGAGAGCAGCGCTTCAGAGCAGGGTGGCCAGGGAGGGCCTCGCGGAGAAGGATCAGTGAGTGACGCAGGGAGCCAGCCAGATGCCACACAGGACACCTGTGGCAGAGGACTGGGGGTTCATTTTGAGAGAGATGTGAGGCCTTGAACAACCAGGTGATGGGATCTGAGATCGTGAGGAGGGGAGTGGGATGTGGTCTTCTCCAGACTTGCCCTCTTAGCCTGGGTAGACGTTTTAGGGTTGCTCTCATTGGACCTGTCCTTGGAGCCTCCACATAGGACATCTCTTTGTCTCCTCCAGTGGCCCTAAGGATCACCAGTGTCTGGGCTAGGAGTACAACCCTCTCAAGCTTGTGTCCCTGTCCTCTGACTTCGGTCCATGTCCTGTTTGCCCTTCTCCACCTACGCTCAGCCTGGCAGGCTGACCTGGAGGGACCACGTCTCCAGGACTCCTTGCCTCGTGGCTCTGGGTGGGTTCACGCCAGGACGCCCTGGTAGTAATAGGAGGGAGGGATATCGGGGCATTTACTCCATGGCCCCTCCTGATGGGCCTTTTATGGCCTGGCTGAGCCCAGTTTCCCAGAAGCAGGCCTTCATTTCCTCCCAGCCTCCCACCCTCTACCTGATGAGCCATCTCTCTCCGTCTCCAGCAGGACCACAAAGAACTGCACATAGGAGCTCAGGGCTCTGTCCCATCCCTTGCTCACATCTTATAAAGAGTCTCATTTTTAAACTCCTAAAATTACCCAAATTGAGTGTATTCTTGGTCTCCTTCCAGGCTCTGAATCATGGACTCCCAGAGGTCCAGCCCAACATCTCAGATACGAATAACCCTTGGGGAGGGCAGGCCCCTTCTCCATCCTGTGCACTGCTATCCTGCAGGGCTGAGAAGAATTCTGGGCACATAGTAGATACTTATTTAATATTCGCTGGATGAGTGAATAATAAATGAATTTTCATTGTCATTCTCTCCACATATTAAATCAAATGCTTCAAAACACTTTAGAAGGAGAATTAATTGCCTCCCTTAGTCATTATTTTTATCTATAGCTATAATCAAACCTCCACCCAGTCAGAGTTAATAAATGAAAAAACAGACACATAACAAGTTAGCAGGGAGGAGAGCTCAAATTGAAGCGCCATCTGAAAACCTCACCTAGGATGCCACGCTCCCCAGACACAAATTCTTGTGACCGGAGTTGGGGCAAGAGTATCCAGAGATTATTTTTTCCTTTTTCTTTCCATGTGTCTGTTAATTTTATTTGTGATACTTTTTCACATAACAGCTTGATTGAGATGTAATTTCTCTTCCATACAATTCACCCGTATAAGATATGTAAATCCATAGTTTTTAGTATATCCACAGAATTGTTCGCCCTTTACCATTATCTAGTTCAGAACATTTTCATAACCTTAAAAAGAAACCCGGGACCTATTAGCAGTCTTTCCCTATTCTCCTCAACCGTTTCACCCTACGCTGCCTCTCATCTACTTTCTGGCTCTATGGGCATCCCTATTCTGATCGTTTCATATAAATGGACCACAAAACGTGCAGTCCTTTGAGTCTGGCTTCTTTCACTTAGCATAATGTATTCAAGATTCATCCATGCAGTTGCATGTGTTCGGACCCCATTCTTTTTTATTGCCAGACAATATTCCTGTTGTATGGACAGACCACATTTTATTGATTCATTTATCAGTCGAGGGACATCTGAGATGTTTCCATTTTTTGGCTATTATGAATAATGCTGCTACGAACATTTGTGTACAAGTCTTATGTGAACATGTTTTCATTTCTCTTGGGTAGAATTGCCAGGTCATATGGTAACTATGTTTAACCTTTCGAGGAATTGCCAGATTCTTTTCCAAAGCAGCTGCATGATTTTACGTTTCTACCAGCAGCGTAGGAGGGTTTTAATTTCTTCACACTCTTGTCCACCAATATTATTATATGCCTTTTTTATGATAGCTCTATACTTGTTCTTAAAAATTCCCAGAAGAGAGGGTTTTTGTTGAAGGTGGCTTGGGTCAGCTATCTAAACTCCCTATTGCAATGGCCACATAATGAATCGGTTTTAGAACCACCTTCTCACTCTCTCACCATTTCTGGAGTTCTATCTGGGCTCCAAGGGCACAGAATACTTATGTTTCCAAGTGGCACATATACAGCCCAGACAAATTCCACAATGGCATGACTCCTAAGTGCTCTGGAGCTGTCCTGGATGGTAACCACCAACCATATGTGGCTATTAAAATTTTAATTAATTTAAATTGAATTAAGTATTCAGTGGCTCAGTAATATTAGTCATATTTCAAGTGCTCAAGTGTCACATGGGACTACGGGCTACCCTACTGGACAGTGAAAATATAACACATTTCCATCACTATAGAAGGTTCTATTGGGCAGCACTGGAGTAGAAAGATAAAAAGCATCGCACATGGCCACCCTGTGAGAGATGTTCATCAGAGTGGCTTTGTCTCTAATTAACTAAAGTCCTGAAGTATGTATCCCCTCCACTGAAGTGTCCCCATCATACACCCCACCCCCATGGCCCATTTTGCCAGTCATCCCAAAAGGCTCAGAATTCTTGGAGATGCTAGATAAAAGGGAGATGGGTGTATTTTTCTAATACGAAAAAGCAGAAAGTTAGACCTCAGGCCCTCTCTGGTGAACTATTATATTTTCCAAACAGTTCATCAACATTTAAGCTATTCTTTTCACTCCCCAGAGCCCAGCTACCCAAACCTCAACGTCTGAGATAAGAAGTACTACATGTATACAATGATCTCTTTCTGAAAACTCTTCTGTGAAGGACTGCCAACATCCATGCACTTCTGAAAAAAGAATGTGCCGTGTATGTGCTATTAATAATTAGCAGTCGATTAACACTTTTCAGCTTCCAGCACGTCAGAAATGTTAACCAAGTCGTTTACAGGAAAAGAAAGTTGCCCTCACAGCTGCAGTGGCGTGTTCCGTACTAACACAGAGTTGGCCTTGAGTTCTGGGGGCTGGTGTCTAGTGAGGCATACCAAATGTTGGATTTCACACACCTTTGATTATCATTATTAATATGCAAACAGTACATTCATTTATAGCTTGAAAGGGAGGCAAAGACCTCTTACTATTTGTATATAAGATGCCGCTTATCACTAGACTTGTCTCTAAAATGGCAATACTACATTTTGCCACAAGTTAAATGATGTCCCAAGACCGAAGATACAGATGACCATTTTAATCCACTGACACGAGTTTGCAATTACCTTGCAAGGAAACTTAAAAGTCAAGTCCTCCCCAGAAATTTTCCTCCTTTCAGTCACTTTAGACAAACTAGCTCTTGCCTGGTCTTGTCTTAAAAGAGGCAACCGGTAATTTCTCAATCAGGATAAGTCAAATATATAAATATGTGACCTCCAAGTAAAGGGCAAAGGGGAACGCTTCCTCTGGGTTTCAGCCTTTGGATTACACATGAGCCAGGGCTTGTAGAAGTGACTGGTGGTGATGGCCTGACACTCGCTGCTTGCTCAGGATATATGATGAGCAGCCTAGCCCTGCTCCAAAGGAAGCCAGAAGACCACGGTATCCATAAAAGCCAGTGCCATTTTCCTTTCTTAAAGGCCTATGTTCTATTCCTCCTGGGTAATCTGGGTGGGTTACGTGTTCTCATCATATTTCTCTTCTCCTTGTGTTATAGGTCCCCAAAACATCAGCGCAATGTCAGGAAAAGTCAATGTAGTTGCAACGGGTTCAAGAGCGGGAACAATCCAGAGTCTTTTAGGGACAGAGAAGAAGCTGAGTGAGATCACAGAAGTCACCGTCCTGAACCTCTGGGACTTCCCCTGTCCACTTTCCCAAGGAGGTAAAGTCTTATCCTCGCTTTACAGAGAAAGCCACAGAAATTGAACAACTTACTCAAGGTCATCAGGGTGGGAGAGAAATCAAGGTGTCCTGTCACCATAAAGGGAATAAAAACATTCTTTTAAAAAAAAAATTTTTTTTTTTAAATGTGGTGTACAGTTCAGGGTTAGGTAGACAAATGTTCATTACGCAGGAACCTTTGTTGATGAGGCATGCCTCCTGCCTGCCCCAGCAGATTCCCACTACTGCCAATCCCGCCTCCCCCCAACCCCTGGGCGGTTTCCCGAAAACATTCTTAAAATGTGGTAAGCATCTCCAAAGAATATTTCAAGGTCAAGAACAGAGGTCAGCCATGCTCAGCAGAGTCAGGGTTAAAAAAAGGCACAGAGAAAGCTCGTGGAAATCTGTTCCATTTTCTGCTCAATATCCTGAAGCTGTTTATGACCCCCTGCCTGTGCCATGACTGTGGGTGGAGGTTGTCGTGTGAAGGTAGATGTGGGGCATTGGAGATCGAGTTGAGGGACCAGTTATCCCATCCTTAGGATGGTTTCCAGTTCAGGGCAAAGCCTCCTCCATGGTTTTCAGGCTTAGCTCAGCATTTTAACACCAGGGAAGATTCATCAAACTTGAGGAAAAGCAGTGAATAGAGAAGAGCACTGGTCTTCAAGCCCAGTGACCCCAAAGGGGCTCATTCCTCTAGAAGGCAAGGCATAGAGCCAGATAGAGAAGTAGCATTAACTTCTGCTTAATACTTTTGCATATTTTGATCATATCTGAGATTACATGTGAAACATAGCAGCAGAAATACTCTTTTCTCTATGCCAACTATTGGACTCAGTTGTCTATCCTTTTAGTACTTACATTGTAACAAAGTTCTTCAAGATTCAGTGTCCTCAACCAACACATATTTATTCTTTTTAATGATTTTGTCTATTGGCTGGATGCTTCCTCTGGCTGGCTTGGCTGAGGCTGTATGATCCAGGATGGTCTTGTTGACCCTCAACTGGGAAGCTGGAGTTCTTGTCATGTGCTCTCTCCTTCTCCAGGAGGCTGGCCTAAGGTTATTTAGATAGAGGCAAAATAGTTCCTAGAAATTAAAGAGAATGAGCCAGACCTCACAAAAGCTTTCCAAGCCTCTGTTTGTATCATGTTTTTTTTATATCAATATTTTTTATTTTGATATTGTGGGGTACAGTTAACGGTTAGGTATACAAATATGCTTCATTCAGGCCCCCTTGTTGATAAGGGGTGTTTCCCCGTCCCCAGACAGATATCGACTACCGTTAATCCCACCTCCCTTCTCCCCTCCCCATAATTTCCCACCACTGTCAGTCCTTTTCTTATAGTATTACCATAGATGTTCAAGGTCCACTATATGAGTGAGAACATGTGATACTCAGATTTCGTTTCTGTGAGAGGTCACTCAGTATTACAGACTCTAGTTCCATCCAGGTTGCTGCGAAATTCATGATTTTGTTCTTTTTTTATGGCTGCATAGTAGTCCATCGTGTATATGTACCACATTTTTTTAATCCAGTCCTCTTTTGATGGACAACATGGTTGATTCCAGGTTCTTGCTATTGTGAACAATGCTGCGATAAACATTCGTGTGCAGGTATCTTTTTTATAGAGTGATTTGAGTTCTTCAGGGTATATTCCCAGTAGGGGGATTGCAGGGTCATATGGGAGGTCGATATTTAGAGCTTTTAGGAATCGCCATACTGCTTTCCACAGAGGCTGTACTAGTTTGCACTCCCACCAACAGTGTTGAAGTGTTCCCTTTTCCCCACACCCTTTCCAGCAACTGTTATTTTCTGAGTTACTGATAATTGTCATTCTGACTGGAGTTAGGTGGTATCTCAGTGTGGTTTGGATTTGCATCTCCCTGATAATTAGTGAG
>CAUYQG010178612.1:0-13219 GCA_963574415.1 Tarsius wallacei | reverse complement strand
CATTTTATAAAGGGGTTGTTTGTTTTTTTCTTTTCCGCACGTTTGAGTTCCTTGTAGATCCAAGATGTTAAGCCTTTGTCAGACCTGGAGTTGGCAAATACTTTTTCCCAATCTGTAGGCTGTCTCCCTGCTCTCTTGATGGTTTCCTTTAGTCTGTAGGTTTTTTAGTTCTCCCAACCTTTTTTTTTTTTTGCCCAGGTTCTAAATGTTCTTTATATATTAGGAGAATTGGCCCTGTGACACATGTTACACATACCTTTTTTTCTACCTTGCAAGCTGAGTTTTACATTTTTAAGGTAATTTTTTACAGACAAAACATTTTGTATATTCTATAGTCAAATTAGCCAATCTTTTCTTTATTGTATCTATGACCTATCTATAGTTAGAAAACCCTTTCTTACACCTATGGTAAAGAGAAGCTCACCTGTATTTTCTTCTAGTACTTATATGGTCTCTTTAAAAAAATATTTAGATTCCTGATCCTATTTGGAGTTTATTTTTGTATATGATATTAGACATGAGTCTAATTTTATCTGTTTTCAAATGAGTAATCAGTTGTCTTAGCACTGTATATTAGCAAGCCCAACTTTGCCTCAGTGATTTGAAATGCTTCTTTTATCATATACTTGTTTCACACAAACTTAGATATATTTCTAGATTTTTTACTGTGTCTATTGATTGGTGCACCAAAATAATATACTGTTTTAATTATAGAGGTTTTATAGTATTTTAAGCATGGTTTAATGTAGTATATTTTTATAAAGGGGGCTGGTATTCCCTTGTAGTTTTTCCTTTTTTAATGTTTTCCTATTTTTGCCAGTTTCCTTTTTTTATGTTACATTTAATGACCATTTATCTAGCTTTACTATTTAAAAAGTTAATGGATGTATATTAATCCTATAAATTAACTAAGAAGATCTGGAATCTTTATGACATTTAGTGTTCTGTTCAGTTACAAGGAATATCTTTACCTTTGTTTAGGTTTATCTTTGTGTCTTTTGGGAGTGTTGTAAAATTATCCTTACATTTCTTGCTAAATTTATTTGTGATTACTGTATTTTCTTTCTTGCATTGAAAAATGATATTTTCTCTAATGTTATATCCTCTGAGTGGTTATTGTTTTTATATGTGAATTGTATTAATTTCTGTTTGTTTATATCCTTCTACTTTGCTGAATGCTTTTATTGTTTGATTTTATCATGAATTCCCATGAGAGGAACATGATTTAGTTTTAATCTTTTTCCTATTTTTATGCTGCTATTTGATTTCTCTTGTTTAATTGCATTGACTTGTGCTATTAGTACAATGTTACATACTATAGAAATGGTAGGCATCTTGACTTATTCTTTATCTTTGAGGAAATACCTTTAATTATTTTCCATTAAGAAAGATGCTGGGCCAGATGCTGTGGCTCGCACCTGTAATTTCAGCACTTTGGGAGGCCAAGGCAAGAGGATTGCCTGAGCCCACAGGTTCAAGACCAGTCTAGACGACTTGGTGAGACCTTGTCTCTACAATAAATTAAAAAATTAGCTGTGCATGGTGACACACGCCGGTGGTTCCAGCTATTGGAAGACTGAAGTGGAAGAATCACCTGAGCCCAGCAGGTCAAGGCTGTGGTGGGCATGAGTGTACCACAGCTGCACTTCAGCCTGGGTGACAATGAGACTTTTGACTCAAAAAAAAAAGAAAGAAAGATGCTGGCTTTAGGGCTGAGGCTTATGTTTGATTATAGTAAAGAAGTATCCATCAATGTCTATTTCTTGGTAGTTTTTAACCAAAATGAGTGTTCAGTTTTATTAGTTATTTTCAGAGTGTTGGAGATAATCATATCATTTTTCTCTTTAAGTGTTTTAATATGGAGTAATATATTAATGAATTCTGTAATAATGAACCAAACTTGCATTCCTTGGAATAACTTCTACTTGTTCATTGCATATAATTTTCTTAATAGAGTCTTGGATTGTCTGAACTTATACTTCATTAGAAGTGATACTCTATAAATTGCAGTTTTTTCTGTTTATTTACTGTTTTTATCAGGTTTAGCTACCAGTGCTATGTTAATGTCAAGTGATGTTAATGAAGTTTTCCTTTCTTTTTTGTGCTTTTCATTTTTAATTTTAGTGTATTGGGATTATCTACTCTTCGAAGTTTTGGTAGAAATCATCTTGAAATAATCTGAGCCTAATGCTTTATATGTTGGATTTTGCCTGATGACTTTATTTTTTTCCCCAAGAAAATAGATCTGTTTTCAGTTTCTTTTTTACTTCTAATCAAATCAAATAAAACTTTATAAACCATATTCCTATAGAAAATCACTCATTTTTCTAAATTTTACAATTTACTTAGATGTCTATAGGGGAGCCTTGCAATTTTCTTTTAATAGCTATATTCTCCTTGTCATTTAATTTTGTGTATTTATACTCTTTTTGTTGAGTTTGCTACTATTTTGTTTATTTCTTGGAAACCCAGGATTTTGATTAATTATACTTTTAAAAATTATTCTACATCAGTATCTGCATTATCTTTTTTGTTTTTCTTATCCTGCTTTTTAAATTTTTTTTGTTTCTTTTTAAATTTGAGATGGAAATTTAATTAATTTTTATTGGTTGAACTGTTCAAGGCTGTAGATTTTTTTTTCAAATGACTGTTTTAAATGTATCCCATAGATTCTGATATGTGATGGTTTGTCAATATTTCTTATAAATTTTATAGTATCTTAACTGGCAGTGGAAAATTACAATTATATTGTGGTTGGGGAGGTAGTGGGGTAGGTGAAAAGATTTCTGAAAAAGTTGTTTTAAATGTTGCCAAATGATAATTTTAACAACAACTTCCATTTATTGAATGTTTGCCATGTCCCTGTCACAGAGCTAAGTGGTTTGTATCTATTATCTCATTTAAACTGTATAACATCGTTTTGAAGTACATATTATCCCTTTTTTAGAAGAGGAATCTGTGGCTTAGAGGAGTTTGTGCAATTTGCCCAAGGCTACAAAATGTATAAATTGTTATTGTTCATATTTGAATTCATATCTGACTCCAAAGCTTGTGGCTTTTCCTTAGGCAATAATATTGTGAGGTCACAGAGGTATTGAACAATATGACATCATCAGGGAATATTAGTAGCACACTGTGAATAGAGTCAAGTTAGCACCTAGTGGTATTTCTGGCTTGGGCCAGTAGTTTATTGAGGTACTGTTAGCTGAGATGGAAAATATGAAGCAAAGCAGGTTTATATAAGATGATGGGTAAATTTGATGTATCTGTGGGACAGCTAAATGGAACTGATAGTAGGGTGAGTATATAAATCTGGAGGTCTACAGAGTGATTTGTGCTAGATATATGAATTTGGGTTATCATTAGCTTTTAGATGGTAATTTAAATAATGGCTCTTGAAAGTGATAACACAGAATATTGTGTACAGTGATAAGATCAGAAAATATAGGAAAAAATGACCTTAAGATTTACTGGAGAAAGAGCCTGAAAAACAATTAAGGAAAAAATAGTCAGAATGTTAGGAGGAAATCTAGATGATCATGGTGTTACAGGCGCCAAAGGAGGAGTTTTAAGAAACATTGAAGGCCCTTAATATCATGTGGTCTGGAGAATTGAAGCAAGATAAGGTCAGAAGTATTTATTTGATTTAATAGTAACTGAAAGAACAAATAATATCTTAAATCACAGATCCAGTGGAGTAAGGAAGATTGGGCTGAGGGAGAAGAAATGGAAGTGGGGATTATAACCTATTCAGGAAATTTGGTTATGAAAGGAAAGAATGATATAGGGTGATGATAGCTAACTGGAGGCTCATTGTACCTTCATCTCCCTGCTTTTCTCCCTCACCTTCCTCTTTTCTTCTTCTTTTCTTTCTCCCTCTCCTACCCTTCCTGTATTCTACTTTCTTTCTTTTTTTCTTTCCCTAATATGATACACTTGAACATTTAATGATACAGGATGATCATTTAACTTGGGACAACATGACATCTTGTCTTAAGTTGTGACTGTACATATGAATGACATAAAATAAATATTAAAATATTCAGGTGTTAGATCAGAATGATACTTAAAAGTTTCTTGAATCCAGAATCACAGCCACATTATGCCCTTAAATAAACATACTTGCCCCAAAATTTTAATAATGGTCTTTAAAACAATAATGGAAATAATATCAACACTGTGCTAAATGCTTTACATATTTTAGACAATGTAAAGCTCATTAGCAACTCTATACCCATTTTATAGACGAGGAAGCGGAGGTGCAGAGAAGTTAATAACTTGCCCATTGTTCTATACCTGGTATGACAATATGGTCCCAGAGCCTCTTAATCACAAAGTTATATTCCTTCTCATAGTACTATGCTAGTTATTTTCATACCTTTAAATACTCATTAGTAACATTTTTATTATAAATTATAATTCAGAATTATAAGTTGGCATATTTTAATGTTTTAGGGAATTCTCAGTATGTAGAATAATGAGAATTAGGAAAAAAAGTTTCTGAAAAATATAATATGAATTAAAATTTCAGTTTTGTGTCCTTGAGTTAAAATAATTGAATTGCCTATGGGTGAAGC
This sequence comes from Tarsius wallacei, assembly GCA_963574415.1. Taxonomy (NCBI): domain Eukaryota; kingdom Metazoa; phylum Chordata; class Mammalia; order Primates; family Tarsiidae; genus Tarsius; species Tarsius wallacei. Next base: position 8,642 of record CAUYQG010178612.1, on the reverse strand, counting down.
TAAGACTATCTTAATTAGATGGTATAGCACATAACATCTTAAAAACATAATATTGCTATAGTAAAAAAAGTGTATATGATATAATTAAGTAATCCTTTAGAGTATCAATAAGAAAAAGATATATTTTTTTAGTTTGTTAATACCTAAAGGCTTTCTAAATGTCTCTCTTCAGGGAACAATGCAATAAACATTGTGAACTGTCTTCCAGAATTTATGGTAGAACTTCGCTGACATTGCTACTGATGCCAATGTGGAATAAAGGTCTTTATACTTTAGAAAGTAAAATGTACAAATAGATTGCAGCAAGAAATGATTCTGTTACTCTTAAATTTTAAAACACATAATGCAAGTTTATTTGAATTTTTACAAAGAATCTTTGAAAATAAAATTTAAAAAACCTGTTTATTTTGCCCTCATCCATATTTTTTGTTTTATGTCATGCTTGATAAGTGATTTTCTTTTCATGACTTTTATATTGAACCCTAATCACAATTTATTGATAATTTGTTGTGAAATTAATTGCAGAAAAAAAATCGTTTTTCTGTAAAAACAATTCAGCAAACTTAAATTGACTTTTAGTATGAAAAAATCTTTTTGTTGTTGTTACAAAATAAGATTTTAATGCAGAGACAGTTGGGTTAGTTGTTTCAGAGTAATTGTTCTTTCCTCTTACCAACTTTATTGTAATGAATGTTCAATTGCTTGATTTGCTTGCTAAGTCATACAGCCATTGGATTCATCAGTGCATCTGTCTTGCTCACTTCTGTCTCCTCAGTGCCTGATACCTGTGCCTGGCACTAGTAGGCACTCTAGTACTTTTTTTTTCTTAAAAAAAAAAAAAAAACTAAATGAATTTTTAAGAATGAAACACATGAATATATAATCTATCTGAATATTTTCTCTGCTTTGGAAATGCACTTACTATGGCACCATGTTAGTATGTAAACACTGAGACATTATAAAGTTATTTTGTTTCACTGGGTCTCACATGGAATGGCATGTTAAATTCAGAAACACTACTTTTACATTTCAGATAATGTTCTCTGAGGAATAATAATAGAATCCTGATTTTTAGTCTCATTGCTTTTACTTCCCTTACACTTTTTCCTTTCTTTCCCCCTACTCTCTGTTTTCTCTTTAATAATCCTATCCTTTTTGTTGTCATTGTTGTTCTTTAGTGTCTGGGGTCCATCTTTCATCAGCTTCTCCTGAGATTGTACTGGACCATAACCACTCTTCTCCATCAATTGGTTGCCTCTCTCCTGATGCCACCATTTCGTCGCCAGAGAATATGCATGCAGACAACAGCATTGTGAGTCAAACTGTTGCTAAAGCATTGGCAAAGACAAGTGTGTTTTAAAAGGAAGTTTGCATACTTAAAAAATTGCCCATTAACTTAATTGATGCTTTTCCGATTTCTTTTTTAGTCTATTCTTCTAAGAGAAATATTTCTGCAATAGATAGTCTAAGATTGGAAAATATAGTTTATTTAGAAGGTAAATTAGAGAGAGAAAGAGAGAGGAGATTCACCTCCCCAAGGTAGGGGAGGGGGACCAAAACTTGAAAACATGGCGACCATAGCTGAGTATGTTATGTGTTAAAATTGACTTGGCTTTGCATTTCAAATCTTGAATTCAAAAGGAAAAATAATTACAAAAGAGAGTAGTTATTTCTCTTTTCAGGGGATCTTACAACATGTTTTTAAGTATTAGTGCATCTGGTTCAATTTTAGGGCATAAATAAGACAGCAAAGGATTTATTCATTTAAATATTTATTGAACCAGGCATTTATGCTAGGTGCCGGAGCTTGTACTGATTTCTAAAGTGCTGTATACAAGTTTGAGTCACCTGTTAATTTTTCTACAAAATAAAGTTTAGTATACTGGTTATTAATAAATTTCAAATTTCAGTTTGCAGTTTTAAGTATAAACAGATTCTAGGTCTGTATGTAAAATTAAGAACTGATATCAAATGTGTCTATACTTAATAATACACTTTCAATCATAGAAATAGTTTTGTTTTTTAGTACATTGCAAACAAAATAATAAATGCCTTAGATTTTAGAAGTTGAGAGGATATTTTGTTTCTTACAGCAAAGATCAGGTTGTTATAACAATTTGAGGTCTTCTGTTGATTTACTTAAAGGGTGAAATAATTTCAGAACCTTTGCTACAACTTAATTTCCAAGTGTGGTTTCTGGTGCCCTTTGGATGTTTTCATTATTGGTATAGTGTAAACTTTCCTCTCTTGTGTGTGTGTGTGTGTTTTTTTTTTTTTTTTAATGTGGTTTAGATTCAGCAATCAACAGACACTCATCTGGATATCTCACTTTTTCCATTGGTTTTAACTGATGAAAAAAGTAATGGAACAATTACTCTTGTGGATGATTCTGAGGATCCTGGAGGCAATGTATCCAACATACAGCTTCAGCAAAAAATTTCAAGCCTGGAGAATAAACTCAAAGTATCTGAAGAAGAAAAACAGAGAATTAAAAAGGTATGTTTATATTTGCCTAAGAAATAAATATTTGAATTACATATATCGGAAACTTGATATAATACCAAACTCTGATGAAAAATGTTTCAGAGGAAGAAGATATTGTTTTCCCTTGGCTATAGATTTAAGCAGTTATATTAGCATATCACTTGGAAAAGCCTTTGATAAGAAATATTTTTTACATATGTACTTTTAAAGAAATGAACAGCTTTTGGTAGTTTTTTTTTTCCCCTCCAACTACTGCTTTCTTTTTTTGGTTAATTTTTATTCACTTTGAAAGCAGTAAGTTGTATTTCTTATAAATACATGAAATTTTGTGATATCAACTTCTTGTGTGAAGTCATGAGTCGTGGGATATTTGACAAGAATGCTTAGACATAAAGCCATTTTAGTAAATTATTTATTTATGCTCTCATCTCTCTTCTTTACAAATATATCTATAAAAGGACCTTAGCAAATGTATAGAAAGTGTATGTAGAGATTGATTGTGTTGATGAAATTGATATGATCCTATATGAAAGTTTGATATTGGTCTAGAAATTACAGCAAAGCATGCAATTTATAGTATTGTTAGACATTAAACCATACTTCCTATGTGTTCTTTCTCTGAAAAATATTTTCTGATATGCTCATTGAAAAAATGAAATATATTTTATGCCATTAGATATTGCAAAGTTTGTGTTTTGATTTTTCCTTTAGGATGTGGAATCATTGATGGGAAAACATAGTGTCTTAGAAAAAGGCTTTCTAAAGGAAAAAGAGCAAGAGGCCATTTTATTTCAAGATAGATACAAAGAACTTCAGGTAGGTAGGCTCAGAGAATTTTAAATTTAAAATGTAGGATTTTTGATGAAGCATGTACTATAATTTCAGAAGGTGCTCTATAAATATCTTAAAAATGAAGAATCAGAGTCACATACTTACTTAAATACATGAAACATTGATCAACATGGGTTAAATTAATGAAGACTGCCATTTTGAAAAGTAAGAATCTGTTAGAAGCCCTGATGGTTAGTAGTTTGAGGATTAAACAATTTGGTAATGTTTCTGATAAATAAAATTTGGGAACTAATTTTATTTTTAATAACTTATTTATAACTTTAAATTTTAATAACTTTAAATTTTATTTTTAATAACTATGTATGTTATTCTAATTTTTTGTTGTAATTACATTTGAAATTACATTTATAATTTTGTAACCCCAAACTGAAATACTTAAACTTTTAAAAATAATGTCTCCTTTTCTCCTCATATTTTTTGTTTCTTCTATAGTCCTCCCTATAATGGCACCTTCATCTTTCTAATTGCTAAGGTCAAACCCACTCTTATTTCTTTTTTGTACTTATTCCATGTCTTTTTCTATGAGAAGACTTCTTGTCTCTACCTTCAGAATATCCAGGTTTTGACCATTTATCTTCATGGTCACTTCTATCAAGCTATTCTATACCATCATTATTTCTCCCTTGGAATACTAAAGTATCTTTCTAACTAATCTTTTTTGCCTTTGCCATTGCCCACCTATGGATCATTCCCCATATTGCAGCCACTGTGATTGGATTAAAACTTATAACTAGTTACGTCATTCCTCTGCTTCAGTGACTTCTTACCTCACTCACACTAAAACGTCTAAGTCCTTAAATGCTTTTCAAGGCCCTACATTCTCTTATATCCCTTCCTCCTGTCTTTTTCTTGCTGCTTCTTCCTCAATCATTTTGCCTTGTCCCAATGTCTAGAGAACTTTTCCTTCAGATACCCTCATGATTTTCTTCCTTACGTCCTTCAGGTCTCTGTACAAATATTATCTTATTAGAAAGGCCTTTCCAGACAGTGCCGACATCCTCTCCAACAACCTTACCATATTCTGCTTTATTTTTCTCCTTAGCATCTTTAATGTCTGACAAAATATATGTTTACTTATTTGCCTGGATCATTGTAATTGTCTCCTAAATGGTCTTCTAGCTTCCACCCTTGCTCTTTTCTATAAAGAGTTTTTAATTCAGCAGGTAGAGTAGTGTTTTAAAAATGTGAATAGATAAGATCCCATACTCAATTCCCATTCTCTTTCCAGTATAAGTTTTCTGGCTTCTCCAGTTTACCCCCAGCTATTTATTTACAGCATACTTTACAATAAGGTCCAGCAAATGTGTGTGTGTGTTGGGGAGGGCATTCTTTGCATACTGGGTGATGTGGTTTGTGATTTATTCACGTTCTCTACTTGGAATGCTGTTTCTTTAGATATTTGCAAAGCTCTGTTTTTTTAAAAAACGCAAAACTTCAAAATAAGGAAAAAGACAGGCAGTGTATTTTTTCTGTGTACTATGATGACATTGTTTAATAGCCCACCCCAGGTCTATTTAGGAGAATGTACTTTATTTGACTCATTGTTTACTATTGATTAGAAGTCTCAGATGTAGTGAAGTTACACATTAATTTATATATTTTTTCCAGAAGATATGCAAATAATTTCTATTAGAAAAGATAACTTCAAAGAATATAGTTTATTGTCCTGTAGGACATTAACCAGTTTTGTATCTACGGTACTGTTTTTTTCTTAACCTAACACTTCATTGTTAAATTTCCTATATTTATACCAGCTCTTCAGATGCCCTTTGAACCAGTCTTAATATCTGATTCATTTAGTCTTAGATATTTATTTATTAATAAATGTGTAGAATAAATCTTTGATATATCTTCAGTTTGTTTTCAGGTGAATCACATAGTAACTTTTTGAAAATTGTACTTTTAACAACTCTTCTAGCCGGGCTCAGTGACTCAGCCTGTAATTCCGCACTTTGGGAGGCTGAGGTGAGTGGATTGCCTGAGCCCGTGGGTTCGAGACTCGCCTGGGCAACTTGGCGAGACCTCATCTCTACAACAAATAAAAAAAATTAACCGGGTGTGGTAGTGCGTGCCTGTAGTTCCAGCTACTTGGAAGGCTGAGGCGGAAGGATTGCCGGAGCCCAGCAGGTCGAGGCTGCAGTGGCCAGGAGCGGCCACTGCACTCCAGTCTGGATGACAGAGTGAGACTCCAACTCAAAGAAAACAAAACAAAACAAAACAAAAAAAATCTTCCTCCTGATACCTGCTCAAATGCTACTTTCTTGTGAAGGCTTTCCTTGATCATGCTATATAAAATAAGACCTTGTGTATATGCTCAGCGCTCCCTATTTTATTTGCATTTTTTTCTTCTCCATATTACTTATCTCCACCTGTTACTTATTTTGATTTATTTTCTTTCTTTTCCTCACTAGTGTGTAAGTTTCGTGAGATTAGAAACTTTCCTTCTCAATACCCTGAATAGTACCTGACATGTCTGTAGTGAGTGCTCAATTAATACTGTTGAATGAATGAATGAACTAAAATTATGCACCCTGATTCCCAAGGCCTCATTGCATTGTATGTAGCCACATCTACTGACCCCATACTTGGAATTATGCTGCTTGTTAAAAGGAACAATATTGAATACTGACAGAACTTTGTTTTCTTCTATCTCTGTTCAGTGACTTATTTTGGGTCCTTTAGTGAGACATATATCTTTGCAAATTCCATTATTCCATCTATAAATGGGAGCTGTAACATACTTAAGAGACCAGACTGAGACCTGACATATGACACTTTGAGATTTCTTTTACAATAATGACCAACATAAATGTCAAGTGGCGTTTTCATTGTTTTATCACTGATTTTACTTTTAATAGGGATAATCTAAGAGTGATGACTTGAGTCTTCAAAACTAATAGTGAACACAAAAAGCCCTTCCTTTTATAGGAAACAGTATTTCCAAAAAGCCTTTTTTTCAGATTACTTTATTTCAGTAGCAATAGCCCTCTATTCTTTTTATACTATGTGGATAAAAGTGTAAACTACCTTATGGAGTATTTATCACCTTGACTAAATAAATTATAGAAAAAGGTACTAGGTGGTCTCATAGATAAATTGAACTCAAAACAGGCATACTGTTTAGCTTATATATCACTGTACCTTCTCTGAGGATAGCATTTCTTTTCTCTTTCCTTTCCATTCTGCCTATGAGCCAATTCTTTTTTGTTTGGCTTTAGTTCAACTGATTTCAGAATATTGGGATTTGAATTTTGAAAATAAATCTATTTTTCTGGCTAGGCCAGAGTTAGATATCTCTTTGTCAAAATTTTGGTCTGCCAGAAAAGAGTTAATTTATAAATGGAATGTTTGTAAACCCTTTAAACTAACGGTTTTAAAATAACATGAACTATTATGGAGAATTCCATCAGTGTTATTTTACGTGATATGGTCTAATTACCAGGATAGGTGGAGAGGCGTGAATGTACTGTAAAAGAAGGAAATAACGAATACTGTGTACTCTATAGTACAATGAGGGGGGTTGTGCTATGTCCTTTTTTCCTGTTCTGTTCAGGGTGTGTAGCTTGACCAGAGGAAGAAAAGTGAGTCATGTTGCGTTTGTCAGAAATAGCTATTTAAAGAACTTTCGTGAAACTTGAATAGAGAACTCCTCGTCTTAGTAAAGCTTGAATTCCAATCTCCTTTGTTTTTTTTCTCTGAGTCCCATAACAAGTGGGTCAGCTGTGACAAGCATTAAGGAAACTTGGCAGCTTATTAAATAATACATTTCATAATGACGCCACATTTAAAAAATTTAATTAATAGACACAGCTGGTCATAAAATTATTATCTTTCATAGTTGTCAGCATTGGTAGCTATGGCTAGTTTTGGGAATTTTCTTTGTAAGCTTTCTAAAGACAAGGCCTATTCTTTCAAATTCCATTTTCTATTAAAATGCCTCCTGGTTATAGCAGCTTGATTATTCTGTTTGAGAAATTAATTAAAAAAAAAACTTATACTGTTTTGTGAAGATACAATGTTTCAGAGGACCTAAATTTGCCAACTAAATGGATTTATGCAGCTTCAGACTATTACCTGTATTTGGTTGCTGATTTTGCAAATTATGTTACTTAAATATTAATAGATTTTATTCTCATTTTTTTCATGCACTATTTAAAAATGAGTACTAGTCAGGTGTGGGACAGTTGGGGCCTTGGCCAGAGACTACTGTGTTAATTTTGCTTTATGGCATTTGATTAAGGGTAGATTAGATCAGTGGCTTAATAATTCAGAATATCTAGCTTTATGATGTGGTATGTAGGGAATTAACGAGTTCTGCATAGGTAACCCAAATGTAGTTTGCAGTCTTACGTAGAAGTGGAGAATAATGAAATAAATACATATTAAGCATGGCTTGAAGATAGACTAAAATGAAAGAGACGCATTTCTCTCAGCAAGTAAAAGCTTGGATACTTTCTTAAAACAGCCCTTAAAAAGGGACAGTTATTATGAGAGGAAAATCATTGTGAGATATGTGCAAATGTTTTCTTTTGTATTCCAAAACTAATTGAGTGATAAAAGTATCAAATCCGCAGGTTAAATACTATGATTTAAGATAATTCTTTATCAAACTGTATTTAAACAATAAATATTGTCATAAACATTACATTGATTAAACCTCATGTCTATACAGTGTAGAAAAGTTTATTCAAACAAATTAGTTGAATTATTTATATAAAAACAGCAATATTTTGATGATATTTTACTTAATCTGTCAGTTGTATTTTCTTAAAAATAAGACTTTCAAGTCCAAGTAATAAATTTGAAAATATTGCTTTATGTAGTAATATACACTAATTTCTCCATTGCTTTCTGTTATATAATAATACTTTTCCTTTACATAATAAAACTAGTCTTCAATCCTGGCTCACAGTATAATTTCCAGGAATGTTGCAAAAAACGCTCAACGACTGGCTCAAACTAGTTAAATAATGTGTTCAAGTGATTCAAACACCAAAAAGTACGTGTAGTAAATAAAGGTATGTAGTGAAAATTTGCTACTCATCCTATGCTCCATCTGCCTAATTTCTGTTTCTCTTAACAGGTAACCACTATTGATTTTTTTTTATCTTTCCAGAATCTTTTAAGATGACAGAAAGCCAATTATCTATCTATCTGTCTATCTATCTATCTATCTATCCATTCATCCATCCATATCCTCTCCTCTCCCTTCTTTCCTACATAGATGGTAGTAGTCTAAATATACTTATTTATTTATATAGGTAAGAATATTTCTTGAAGACTTTTCCACAGTGGTTCATAAAGAG
>CAUYQG010178606.1:0-23070 GCA_963574415.1 Tarsius wallacei | reverse complement strand
AGCTCTTCAATTAAAAAAAAAACCTGCACATGGATTATCTGAAGATGTTAGTAAATCAGTCTACGTGATCCCATAAACAGTTGAATCCTATGCGGGTGCTGATTAACATGGGTCAAACGACTTCCTGTAATCTCCATATATTACAAGAAGGATATTGTTTCACAGAATTGCTCTTCTGGATTGCTGGGGCATAAAAAGGTAGAAGCCACAGGTGAGTCGCTATGGCTCCTGCTCCTTAGCTGTAAACTCTCCAAAAGAAGTAACAGAGTGACTCATGGTGAAAGCACTTCTGCCATGGAGCGCTTTCTCAAGATTGCCATCATCGCCAAGAAAAAGCCATAACCTCGTGGCATGCAGCCAGTGTACCCGGGCATCTGTTCAGCAGATGATTTTCCCTTGGTTGGGATGCAATTGGCTGCGTTACTTCCTGGATCGCTCTTCATTGCAGGGACTGCGTGTAGGGAAGAGGACATACCTGTGTCCACATCCCAGGTCTACCACTTACCAACGGTTTGGTAGGTAAGGACCTCCTGAGCCTTGGTTTTCCCCGTCTGTAACACAGAAATAATCACCCATACCTCAGAGTGTTATTAAATGATATAATACATGGAAAGCTTCTAGCTAATAAGGGATTCCCAAAGAGAAAGAAAGATGGGTGTCATTATTGTTGGGGGCCAAGTCCTGTTTGTAGCCCAGATCAGAGGAGTATACAGCTAAGTGCTGAGGACCTCAGAGAGTCCAGATCTCTCCCAACCACATGACTATACCTTCTCCCAAAGTGTGCAGTGCCCAGCCAAGGAGGAGCTGGCGAGTGGCTGGTCTTCCTGGCATGAGCACCCACCTTTCTCTGACTTTTTGGCTCACCATTTATGGGGATGACTGCCCATCACCTGTGGGACACTTTCATTGCTGCCAAGGACCTTGCCAAAGGACTTGAGGTTGGAGGATTGAAGGGCAATCCTGGGAAGACAATATTTGCACAAATCCATGTAAAAGTCCAAGGTTCCAATCCAGTCATTTCAATGAGGGACAGAAGCGCCTGTCTCCCAAGTGCATTGCAAATGGACTTAACACATCAGAAAAAAAAGCAGGGAAAGGAAATTTACTGAGTGGCTACTATGTGCAATGCAGCCCCCATACTCTTGGGCAGGGATTGACCAAACAACAGTAGCCCTAAATTAATTTCAACTCTTGATGTTGGAGAATGTTAAATACTTTACCCAAGAAGTATAGGAGAATTACAAAAGTATCCTGCCCATACCCCAGCAAGGAGTAATTCTTCCTACCCATCGAGACTCCAATGTTCTTCCCAGGGTTACAACAAAGGGTGACCTCCTGAAGTGAGACATATTTATTCGGAGTGAGTGTAGACCAGCATGCTTAGATTAGAAAAAGGCGGCACCCACACCCACTGTCATTAACAACCAGGGAAAACAGACAGCATTTTAGAGTGTACATTAGAGAGAAAATAGAAATCAAGTGATTTTCAAGCATTTTCAGAATCTCCTTTGAGTAAGTCCTTAAGCAAACGCTAAGTACTGTCAATGACCAGTGATAAAAACTCTGAGGCAAGAAAGCATGTGTCTCAGTATCCACTACCTAGGAGTAGAGAGCCTGGAACATACCAGAGGACCCCTGGGTGAAGAAGAGTCAACATGGGATCAGCGCTAACTCCTCACCCACACCGGGCAAGCTCCAGCTCCCACAGGGCAGAGAAGAGAGAACCTAACACTAGTGCTTAATGTACAGCTCCTGTCATTTGTTGACTCCGTGTTCCTAGAAAGACCCTATGACTATTGGCACTATTATTATCATTATTTTTACTGAGCACAGACTCAGTCTCCCAGTCATTGTCAACAAATCCTCCAGTCATGCTCATAAAGTCCTAAGTCAAAGAACTACTCTAGATACTGGTATGAAAAATTTCCAGCTTGGAAAGACTCTACCTGTCTATGATCATCAAGATTCTGGTGCCCAGTGTGAATAAAACCAGATAAGCAGTTCTTCTAGAGACATGGGCTGCAGCCATGCTTGTCTGTTTCTGGGTGTGTTGCATATTATACCAAAATGTGTTCAGTCTCTCCAAACAGGGGCAGACATAAAGGCCACTGCTCAGATCTCTCTTCAAGAAAGAGTTTGCCATTCCACTGCACAGAGAGAAGGTGGCTGATAGTTTCCCTCCACAGCCCTGTAGGATATCCTCAACTTCCAAGCCAGGTCACCTTCTTTCTGAGCACCTTCCAGCCAATGACTGGGCATGGGGGGGGGGGTACTAAGCCTGGCCATGTCTGCCCAACATGGGACTGCTTTAACAGGAAGTCTTTGCTCTGGAACTCTTATTTTGTGTTCGACAGAGACTCTGTGAGATCTGAATTGTGGCCTGAGGTTCTGGTGCCATGGTCTGAAAGCTTTCCCTGTCCAGTTCTGCTTCTTGATATCTAATACAAGTGACACCCCTCCCTCAACAAATTGCTTGTACTCCTCTCTCTTTCACACACACACACACACACACACACACACACACACACAGACTGCTTCCCAGAGTACCCAACTGACAAACATGTCACCTTAGTCTGAGTGAAGAGAAGATAAGAACTCAGGAAAAGGGTCTCTTTGCCACTTTAGAGATTCATCTGGGCAAAGGAGTGTACTCTGCAGAACTCTGGCTCCTGAGGCTGTTGAGAAGGAGTAGCTACCATCATGACAAGTGTTCATGTCTGTACAAGGACTCTTTTGGCAATCTGGTGACACCTGCAGACCCCTTCTCAGACTTGGTCAGACCAAACCCAGTGGTGGGTGTGGGTCAGAGTCTGTGCAGTACTGGGAGTGTCGTGCTTGAAGGACGTGTAATAAACAGGATTGCATTCCATGAGAGTCAAACAGACTAAACACTTTGACATAGGAGTGGTGATTTAAGTCATCAATGGCATTTAGCATAATAAAAAGAAATTTTGGAAGGAAAGGGATTGAGAAATAAGATAGGGGCTAGGCATGTGACTCATGCCTGTAAACTCAGCATTTTGGGAGGCCGAGGCAGGAGGATTGCTTAAGCCCAGGAGTTTGAGACTAGCCTGGGCAACATAGCGAGATCTCGTCTGTACAGAAAAATCAAAAAATTAGCCAGACTAGGTGGCACATACCTATAGTCCCAGATACTCAGAGACTGAAACAGGAGACTTGCCTGAGCCCAGAAGGTTGAGGGTTGTGGTGAATTGTGATTGTGCCACTGGACTCCAGCCTGGGTAACAAAATGAGATGCCAACTCTAAATAAATAAATAAATAATCTGATAGAGAAATAATTTTGGTTTGGTTTTGTGGACCAATGGCACATCTGGTCTTTTATCACAGCTATACATTTTTCTGTTATGCACAAAGGCAACCATAGACAATACATCCATGGATGGGTGTGGCTGTGTTGCCATAAAACTTTATTTGCAAAAGCTGGTGGAGGGTCAGATTTGGCCTGTAGGCCATAGCTTCCTGATCCCTGATATAGAAGAAGAGTAGTTAGAGGAAAAATGACACGTGTTTGTATCTACTCTGTGCCAAGCATTTCCACATGATTCCATTTGTTCTTCATGGAACCACTTCAAGGTATATTTCCCAATTTTAGAGACATTAAGACTGAGAGTCCATATACTCCTCTAGTTGCACACTTCCTATACAAGTTATGAAGAAAATACTCCCCAAATCCCACAGCTATGACATGATAGCCTTAGGATTCATTGCACTCTCTTAATAGGGGGGAATATCTACATCTGGCATGATCCATCATCCAGTGACAGTGAATCACACATCTGTAATGGTTACCAAGCTCCAGAAGTGTCCTGAGAAGTGTGAAGACCGTGATTCCAGCAACGAACAGGAGACCGGGGCCACTGGGTTGTAAGACATGAGATAACATGTGGTGCCCATTCTTGGTGGGAACAAACTGGCAAAGGATCTTTCTTATTGTCTTAAGTGTTTTTTAATGAACTGAGTTGTTAGTCACGGAGATGTTTTCCACAGCCCCACTTACTACAGAGCTTTCTGCCAAGAACAAGGTCAAGGGCAAGGGTCTCTGGGTAGCCACAGCATCAGAGAAGAGCAATACAATTACATGGACTCCCTGTTCAGGCAGAAGAATTGCTTCTCCCTCCGCCCTCTTCCCATCACATTAACTCACAATACATCCCTTGCGGCGCCCCAGTCACTAACTGTCCAGTCAAACACCAGGTAGCGACTCCCTTCTCTAGCCTGCCCACACGGCCATGATCACACCTCTTTCTGAAAGACCCCCCCAACAGGCACTCGCTGCACATGATATATCACTGTATCCCAGTACTCAGAGACTGCTTGATATTAATAGGCTCACTCTTACAAGAGTCTTTCATTAAATAGCCCTTAAATGTGTCTCAACCAAATGCATTCATCTATATTTCTCATTTAACCTCCATGACAATCATTGAACAAATTATCATCTCTCTTATTGTACAGATGAAAGAAACCAAAACTTCAAAGGAAGCTTATAGTGAAACAGAAAGAAGTGGAGGTGCCACCAGAAGTCAGGCCTGCTCTTCCCATGCTCTGGGACTCTGTGTCATCCTGCCGCTCAAGCCAAGGAGAATGTTTGTGAGGATACCAGCCGTGTTGCCAACCTGCACAGCTTTCCTTCAGTCATTGCTGGATGTGATTGACTTTTTTATGTTTCAAAGCAATACCTAAAGGTCACTTTCAGAGCACACTGAGAGTAGCCTGATCGGATGGGCTACTCCTACCTTGGACCCACTCTGGCAGTATTTCATTAATAGAATCAACTTCTTCACAAATATTTAATGTGTTTTACTATCAATGTCTTCACAGACCCAACACAGGATGAAGAAGAGAGCAAGCCTCTGAAGTCAGACAGACCTGAGATGAAATCCTGGTTCTGCTATTTTATTAGCTATGTGACTTTAAGAAGATTGCTCAATCACCCGGGGCTTTGATTTCCTCATCTGCAAAATGGGATTAAGGGTGCCTCCTTTGTAAGCATGTGAGATTAAGAGATATAATGAGCCAGGAAAAGCATTTTTAAATGTTTATGTAGATGAGATGGATGATAGATATAGAGATAATCGATAAATGATTATTAATAGATGCATAGATGATAGATAGCAGCATGTAATATCAAACTTATTTCGTGGCCTGCAAAATGGAATTTTAAAAGTTTAATAAAAGGAAGAGTGGCAGGCATGGTGACTCACTCCTGTCATCCCAGCACTTTGGGAGGTCAAGGAGGGAGGATTGCTTGAGCCCAGGAGTTTGAGACCAGCCTAAGCAACATCATGAGACATCATCTCTACAAAAACTGCAAGAATTAGCCAGGCATGGTAGTATGCACATGTAGTCCCAGCTACTTGGGAGGCTGAGGTGGGAGGATTGCCTGAACCCAGTCGATTGAGGCTGTGGTGAGCTGGATTGCATCACTGCACTCCAGCTTGGGTGACAGAGTGAGACCCTGTCTCAAAAAAAAAAAAAAGAGGAAAAGTACTAATAGCCTCATAAGCATAAATAACTCTCCTCTTTCTGGATGAGAAACCTGAGACTCAGAAATATTAAAGAACTTGCCAAATGCCGTACAACTAAAAATTGACCAGTTCTCATTGCACACCCTACATTTGCATAGTGCTCTGTGATAATTTGCAGACTAATTAACAGAATGCATAAGACATGGCCTAAAAAAGCAGATCATAAATCAAGAGCACAATCCTCTGGTTTTCTTCGGGTAGTGTCATTCTTGTTGCCTCTTGCTTGGATCGGGAGTATTACATGAGTTTCAATGACCAAAATGGGAATTGTCTCCGTGGCCCTGGGAGCTAACTTAACTGATTGTTTATAAACCTTCTCACAGAAGCGAGGTCAGGGCTCAAGAACATAGGGATTTTTTTTTTTCTTTTTTTTGGTTATTTGCTTGTCTATTTATTTATTTGAACTGAGGTCTCACTCTGTCATCCAGGCTGGATTGCAGTGACACAATCATGGTTCGCCACGGCCTCAAGCTCCTGGGCTCAAGTGATCGTCCCTCTCAGAGGAGCTGGACTACAGGTATGCACCACCACACCCAGCTAATTTGTTTTTTGTTTGTTTTTTTTTTGTAGAGACAAAGTCTCACTATATTTCCCAGGCTGGCCTCAAACTCCTGGGATCAAGCGATCTTCCCTCCTCGGCCTCCTAAAGTGCTGGGATTACTGATGTGAGCCAGTGCACACAGCCAACATGGGAATTTTAACAGCTCCAATGACTAGTCTTAAATAAAAAAAGGTCAAGTTTTCTTCTTGCCCTGAGAATATTACAGAAAAAGACTTCCATTTGGTGATGCTCAATGTATAGTCAGTTCTCATTTGTTTTAATGCTATAGAATTATGTTTGGTCCTAGAAACATAGAAAACCTTGATGGTATAATAGAAGGAGCAAGAGTACAGAGTTGGAAGACACAGGTTCAAATTTCAGTTTTTATAAACTCTAACATGAATCTTAGCCTCCTTGCTTCTGTTTCCTCGTGTGTAAAATGAGACTAATAATATTTGCCCCTCTCCATTATAGTAATGAGGATTAAGTGGGATCATGTATGTTAAAGTGCCTGGCTTGATGGTTAGCACATAGTGTCTAATAAATATTTATTCATTTGATGGATTGCACATGTAGTGTCTGGCACATTAGAGATGCATAGTAAGATGCTATCCATTCAGTTCAATTATAGTATTGTACCTGAGTCCATAGAAGGTCCTTAACAGATGTTTATTCACTCAATGAAATACTTACCCAATGACTGGCATGGTAGTTGCTTAATGAATGTTCATTCATTCCATAGAATCCTAGTACAGGGCATAGCACTTAGTCAGCATGCAATAAATGTTGGTTGAATCCAAGTAGAGAAAATGGAACTTTACTCATTTAATGAGATTTTGCAATCCCATAAATATTGCATGTTGTTGCCAGTGCTTTACAAAGTGAATCA
This sequence comes from Tarsius wallacei, assembly GCA_963574415.1. Taxonomy (NCBI): domain Eukaryota; kingdom Metazoa; phylum Chordata; class Mammalia; order Primates; family Tarsiidae; genus Tarsius; species Tarsius wallacei. The sequence goes on along the minus strand of CAUYQG010178606.1, from coordinate 16,090 downwards.
GCCATTGCTGAAATGTTCTCAGCTTGTGCTTATTAACTAACCATTGTAAACTATTTTCCAAACATACGGCATTCCATGAATGTGCCATAATAACATTGGCAATGCTAAACAACCCCAGGACCCCAAACAAGTGGCAAGAGAGTGCAGTACATGAATTAATTTAGAAAACAGAAAAGGATCAATCTTTACAAAGAGACATGCAACTGCACAATTCCTTCCATGTTTGTCCGAAGCTCAGCTTGACGATTGTTCTGGCAAATCATAGAGAACTTGGGCCCCAAAGAAAAATTTCCGAGTGTAGGCAGAGACTGTCAGGAATTAGAATTACCTATATGAGGGTGTGTGCATATGGAAGTATGCACATATGTATAGAATCTTTTTTATAAGTATTAGTCTTTGAAAGTTTTGCTTTACTTAACTTTACTTGTAATTTTTGGTATTTTGCAATAATAAAGCAATTCCCTAGGAAAAAGAGGGAGTGACTTTTAATAATACAATTTCTCCTTTTAGAAGATACATTCTCCAAAATGACGAGCAGGCAGAAACTTTAAAAAAGAAGAAAGATAGGCTTTCAACAGACATTTGATTTCCCCAGTTAATCAAAAGTCCAGGAGGAAGAGACCACTCCTTTACAGAACAGATGATGGCGAAGCTTCACCCTGAAGAGGGGATGTGAGTTCTCTAGGTGGGAAAAGTCAAGTATTCCAGGTCTAAGAGGGAAAGTGGGATTCAAGGTATGGCAAGGAGTTCAATAGGGCTGGGCATCAGGTGTCACTGGTCAAGGCATTAGTAGCAACAGATGATGCTGAAGAGATGGACTAGCTGGGAGACATTTAATGCCACGGTATGGAGCTTAGACTTTACCCAGTGACCTGTGAAGAATGCTCCGTTTACGACTCTTTAATAACACTTCTCTCCATCTGTCTTATTTTAGACTTGGTTGCTTATTATTGTTTTTTTTCCCCCTACTTCCTTCTTCTAGTTTGCAAGTTCCTTGAGACCAGGATGTGTGTATATTTTTTGCCTTTATTAATATCTGAGAGTCTAGTTTAGCACATTCCCCTAATAAATGCAAAACAAGTTCCAATGTAAATAAAAAGCAGTGACACCCTTCCAGATGTTAATAGCCATGGCCTGTTATCTAATCCTCCTTTATATACAATTAGTGTAGCCGTAGGAGTTAGTGCGGGATGCAGAAGGCCCTCTTGGCATTTAAAACAGAGAGCATTTAGTGCAGAGAACGAGGTGTTTACATAATCCTTGAGAGGCTAGAGGAGCCATTCTAGAAGGCTGCTGGTTCAGTGCACACCTCCAAAGCTAAGATTCAGAGGTCAGGAAGTTGTTGCTGCTGCTGCCTCCGACTTAAACCACCAATGCCTCTCACTCTCGAAAAGTCAGTGACTATGTGACATGCCGTAAATCCGAGTCAGTCCACAGACACTTGTGTGTGGACTGGATAAAACCTCATAAGAAATAAAAATTATTTTAGTAACCTTGTTTTTTCATCAGCTTTATTGAGGTAGGATTGACAAATGGCCTAATGTTTTAACTAAAATGATAAGCACTTGCACTTCTCCCCTTCTCTTTCTTCTTCCTCTTTCCTCACTTGCCAGCAGTGATGACCACAGGACCATGGTTTCCATCTTACCTCCAACTTCCAACTTTCCTGGGAGTTTATCTCGCTGGTGGAACCTAATTTGACTCCAAAACTTCAACTGCAAAGGAATCAAGAATGTCATGTTTAGTCTTCCAGCCCCGTGGTAAAGAAAGGGCCATAGAAGCAAGTAGGAAAAGGTGCCTGGTTCTAATCCGGGATAGCCAACACAGCCATGAATCATCCTCATTATAGCTTGCTTCGTACACAAAATACATTGTCTTTTTTAAAAAATCTTCTTTTAGCCTGGATAAAACCTCCTAAGAAGTAAAATATTATTTTAGTAGCCTTGTTTATTTCAGCAGTTTTATTGAGGTAGAATTGACAAATGGCCTGATGTTTTAACTAAAATGATAAGCACTTGCATTTCTCCCCTTCTCTTTCTTCTTCCTCTTTCCTTCTCTTCCTTGTTCTTCCCTTTTCTTTCTGAAGAATTCAGCCTTAAACCCATAAGTTGGGACAAAGCAAGGGCCATGCTGGTTGTGGGAAAGCCATTTGGCTAAGAGTGTGAGGTCAGAGCCAAAGCCCACAGAGGGACAACCTGGCATGGGGTGCCAGTTCCTAAGCAGGGTCAGGAGGAAGTTCATATACAGGTACAATCCACTGTGGCACATCAGAACCCAACTAGGGTGAGAAGGCGATCTGTATAGGGGGAGTGACCCAAAGAAGGGGAGCTGGCCAGGTGCAACGGCTCACACCTGTGATCCCAGCACTTAGGAAGGCTAAGGCAGGAGGATTGCCTGAGATCATGAGTTCAAGGCCATTCTGGGCAACATAGAGCAGTCCCATCTCTACAAAAAAATAAGCATAAAATAAAGGGAGTTAAAGTGGAAAGGTGAGGCAAATAGTCATGTAGGGGGATGGATGTCAGAGCCTAAGGTGGGGAAGAAGACATCTACATGGCGGGAGGGGGTAGCAGCAGGAAGGAAAGCTAGGCTACATTTAGGGGATCCATCAATATTGAAATATATGGAGAAGAATAAAGGAAGCCAGGTTTTTCACTGTGGGAGAAGGTAGTCACAAATATGGAAAAGGAGAAAGCTCGAATGAACTCAGTGGTATTCGTCTGGAATTGGAAATTTCTATGTGTATATACTTTCAACATACATATAGAAAGATAGAGAAATAAACATAGATATAAATGTAAGCCTCTGTGTGTTTTTCCTGGTTCTGTCCACACAAAGGACGTAGGAACAGCAACAACCGTAATAGCAATGAGCACATCTAGCACCCAAATCTTGGCTTTCAAATAACATTCTGCACTAAAAGGAACCAGGGATCCTCGGAGAAATGGCTGATTCCAGGACTGGGGCAGGGAAAGGACAAGATGAGCCTGGAGCAGCTTGTTGTGCCAGAGAGTGAGGAAGGACTCAAAGAATGATGGGGACATGTCAAAAGGCCACAGGCCAGATTGGAAAGACTCCCACTGGCCAAAGTTGAGCCACTTTAAACATCAAAACAAATAATGAGAGCAATGAGTTATAATTCACTAAACAAAATAGGAAACCCCAAGGCCATACTGATAAACAACTTAAAAAGTGATAGTTCGGTAGAAAACAGAGTATTTGCATAGTTTCAAAGTATCTCCCTACAAAATTACAAAGAGGAAAAAGAGTGTAACTTTCCAATGGAGAAGGCCAGCAGACACCACCTTAGGAAGTGATCATCGCGAACATCGCTAGTAATAAGGCGAACTGGAATTCCCCACCCTATGATGGGAAGAAGTGAGAACAGCCTCGCTTCTGTGATATCCCTGCCAAAGATGCATAACTGGAAAAATATCATGAAGAAGCATCAGATAAACTTAGATTGAGAGGTGCTCTATGAAATAACTGGCCTACAGTCTTCAAAAGTGTTGAGGTCATGAAAATAACAAAAGACTGAAAAACTTTTCCATAGCCAGGTGCAGTGGCTCACGCCTGTAATCCCAGCACTTTGGAAAATGGAGACAAGAGGATTGCCTGAGCTCAGTGGTTTGAGACCAGCCTGAACAACATGGCGAGAACTCGCCTCTATAATAAATCAAAAAATTAGCCAGGCATGGTAGTACATGCCTATGGTTCCAGCTACTTGGAAGGCTGAGACAGAAGGATCACCTGAGCTCAGCAGTTCAAGGCTATGGTGACCATGAGCATGCCACTGCACTCCAGCCTAGGTGACAAAGTGAGACTCTGACTCAAAAAAGAAAAAGAAAAAAAAACCAAACTTTTCCATGCTAAAGGAGACTGAAAACACATGATGACTAAGTACAATGATTCCAAATTGGAGTCTTCTGGAATTGAAAGAATATGATTGGGATAGTTGGTGAAGCATGAACGGGGTTTGAGAATTAGATGACAATGTTGCACAGATGCTATTTTAATTTTTCTGATTTTGATGGTTACCTCGTGGTTATATAGGAGAATATCCTTGTTTGTAGGAAAAGCCCACATAAGTATCTGGAGATCATAAGCCATCAGATTGGTACCTTATTTCCAGATAGTTCAGAAGAAAAAAAGTTATTTGCTTTATACTTGCAACTCTTCTGTAAGTATATGAATATTTAAAAATATTTTTTCTCTAAATGATAAGGACTCAAGTTCCAAGAAAACCCAAGTACATAAAAGCAATAATCCAAAACATCACCTGTCTTACAGCGTCAAACTCCATTTAAAATATCCAAACAAGGATGAGAATCCTTCTTTTTGGGCAGTAGATCTTGGAAACATAAAATGCTATTCCATGGATAAGGTTGCTGGAATATGCAATGTTCCTGGAAGCTGCCTTGACTACATATTCCTCAAGACTTCCAGCTGTCTTGCCTAACATGTGGAAGGAAAACTTGGTGAAGAATGAGAAGACTCCGGTCTGAATGTCATTTTTGCCACTTCCTAATTTTTCTACTTTGTACAATTGCTTAATCTCCCTAAGTTTTGGTTTCCTCAACTATGCAATGGAGATAATAATATTTACTTCACAGTATTGTTGAGAGAATTAAATACAATAATGGGTGTGAACCTGCCTACATAATGACTGGCATAGGAGCAGAAGATTTTCTGTTTTGTTTTTAATTGCACAACAATTTCATCTTATATAACCCAATGAGTTTCTCTGACCCTGACATAATTTCTCCTGCCTATAGTTAGACTCATTTGCCATTTACTCATTCATGTATGCACTTCATGTTTGACAAATCGTTATTGAGAACCTACTATGCAGAGTACTGTGGTCCAAGTCAAAAAGAATGAACTCCAAGTTACCTTTTTTTTTAATCCTACACAGAGGCAGATACGATGGAAAACAATGCTTTACATACAGCTGTGAATTATGAATTTAAATCAGTTCAATAATCCAACCAAGGGTGTGTTTGCATTTTATTCCCTCTCTCTTATTGTAGCTATTGAATCCACCCACTCTTCCATCACATACATATTTATTTTCCAATGAGTTCTGAAAGATTTCCAAGGTAGAGCAAGAAACGGGGAATGCAGCTGACGTCTGCCTCCCCCTGGGAATTATGTCACTCCTTGACTTAATTCCTCCTGACATTTTCCCCATTGTACTTTCTGCTCTTCATCAAAATACATCCCTCTAGAAAAACAAATGTACTCCTTGACTACCCAGGACAATCTTGGAAATGGTTGCAACCGTCCATGTATAGGGTTAAAAAAAAAGCAGGCAGAGTGTAGAGACCTGTTGTGAGGGGTCACACGGGCAAAGGGTTGATTCTGACATCCATCCAAAGTTCCAGGGGTTTTCCTGTAGACCCCACTTAGGTGAGCTAGAGGGATTTCTTTTCTATTTTTAGGCCATTGGCAATTTTGTTTATTTAAGCTTAATCGTTCCCGGATACTGACAGGGTATAGAAGGTAACTCTATGTTTGATTTTAATGATTCTTTTGGCGTTGCTTTAACATCCTCCCTGAAAAAAAAAAGACCAAAACACATACATGCAAAACAGGCAGTGTTTGGGTTGGGTTGGGTTTTCTGAAAAAATTCTCAGGGAGGTGAAGTGCAGATAAATTCGACTGTGCCTCCCAGGCCCTTCGTGGGAGTTGACTGGACATCACAGGAGAAATGGGCCACAGGGTGCAAGATTTCTGCTTGTCAGAGCAAAGCCGATTTTCCTGCGGAAAAGAGCAGCTGTGTCCTCAGCCAGTCATGGGAAGAATCGTCCACAACCCCCTGCTCTGCCATTTCCCTCTTGCTCCCCAGCCTTCTGTTCCACTGTCCCCTCTGCTCTTCCATGTTCCACTGTGGCTTTGAACCAGCTCTAGACAAGTCTCACTGTACTGAGAACACCCACCTCCCTGACTTCTCAAAGAAAGAACAATTTTAACTGGCAAATAAGTCTTGGAACTTTCCAAAGTGCATGAAATCAGCTCCGCAAATTGTGAAATAACTGTTGTGTTGCTGCATCAAATCATGCCTACAAGGTCCCCTTGAGGGAAGGAAACCTCCTCCACCCACACCCAGCCCGCCATGTCTGTGGGCACCAAGGTCATCCAAAGCCTGCCTATCCACATGTCAATGGCCTCACCTCAACGCTCATCTCAGTACCTGGCGCAGTGGACCTGCCACTAAAACTCCCTTCTCTCTGCATGTCCGCTTCCATCCCCTCCCTCCTATCTCACTGGCCCCACCCCCTCTCTCCATTTCCTTTTTTAGGGTGCTTTTACTCAACTCTCCCTTTTTTATTATTTAAAAATAGAGACGAGGTCTTGCTATGTTAACCAGACTAGTCTTGAACTCCTGGACTCAAGCAATCCTCTGACCTTGGCCTCCCAGTACTGGGATTACAAGCATGGGCCACCATGCCCAGCCTCAGTTCTCCCTTTAAATGTTGGTATAACTCAGACCTCCCTGCACTGAACTCTTTTTAATTTCCCCTATCTTCTCCTCAATTAATATCAGGGAGAGGGAGGGAGAGCAAAATGCCAGCCCCATCAGAATCTCTGGGATACGGTAAATACATTTTGAAAAAGCATGTTCAATATTTTAACTTAATGGTTAACAAAAGAAAAAGATGTCTGTTGTTTCTAATACAAATCATTAAAGGTGCAGCTTGGCAACTTCTCATTGGTGGTAGAGACACATGGACGGTGCAGTGAGTCTTAGCTGAGCCGTGGCTATGTTTGCCAAACATTAAAATTCCCTGTGATTTCAGGTTGAGAAACACTTACTCTCAATAACCTCCTCTACTCCCACGTCTTCAATATACCTAAAATCTGGCAACTCCCAATGCACTATCTCTATCCCAGATCTCTCCACAGGACCTCTGATCCATGTTTGGACTGCTTACAGGATGTTTCCACTTGAAAGTCCAAGCCTCAAGGGTCTGGAGATGAGTTCGTCCTCTTCCCTACATCCAGCTCCTGCCTCTGTGAGCACCAACACCCTTGGTCCCATCCTCCAAATCATGGGGGAGGGATATCTCCCTTCCCCTAGCTCTTCCCAGTTAGTGGCCACCTCTGAAATATCTCGTAGATATATCCTCTCAGTCCCAGCTCAGTTTTCCTTCAGGGCTCTTAGGAAACAAAGACTTCAAGCTGGATTCCTTGGATTCAATTCTCCTTCTTGCCTATGTCCCACATAGTTGGAAAATGGCCCATCCAAAATACTGGTCTAGGCAGCTCATTTGCTCCCTTGCTTGAAATCATCAGTGGCTCCTTGTTGCTTAGAGAAGAAAGTCAATGTCCTTAGGACAATCATGGGGCTCCATCTTACCTTCCCTGCTTCTTTTCCTGCCAGCCCCCCTTCAAATTCTACTTTCTAGCCACCTTATTGCTACAGCGCTCTACACTCCTTCCCACCTGCAGACTCTTATACACACTCTTCCTTCTGCCTGGAATTCCTGCTCTCTACCTGGCTGAATCATGAACCCCTACACATCCTGCAGAACACAACTGAGCTGTCTCCTTCTGTGTAGAGACTCCTAAGAGTAAAAATAATGGTTCCTCCCACTGTTCTCCTGCAACATTTTCTGTGGGCTTCTTTAAGCCCTTGTCAGCTTGAAAATTTAATTATTTGTTTAATTTAATGTCTGTCTTTCTCCGTGTGTCATGACCTCTTGGAGTGTAGGAGCTAATCATTGTGATCTCTCTGTGCAGAGGGAGTTTTTAAAATACATTTACCAGTATATTACAAAGAATATGATTAAAAATACAGATGAAGAGATGCATAGGGTGAGACAGGGGAAAGAGACATGAGCTTATCTCCATACCAGATCTCTCCACAGGAGAATGGCATGCCCTGTCTTCCCAGGGCATGTCATTCTCTAGGCATTGCCACCTGTTCAGCTATTTAGAAGCTCTTGGAACCCTGTCCTTATGGAGTTTTATGGAGGCTCTGTTATGTAAGCATGCTTGACTAATCATTGACCATTGGTGATCAACTTAATCTTCATCCTCTCTCCTCTTCCCAAAGGTTGGGAGTGGTTAGGGAATTTGAACAAGGCACATGGGAATCACTTGTCCTTTCCTCATGATGTCTGAAGCCTCAAGTGGAAGCTGGAATTATCTGAAGGCTCATTTCCTCACATGTTGATATTCACTGTCACCTGGTTTTTGGCTGAGGCTGTTTGAACACCTCCGTGTGACTTTTCCATGTGCACTGAACTTCCTCACAACGTGGTGGGTGGATTTCAAGGACAAGTGTTCTAAGCGAGAAAAAAGCAGATGGAAACCATGTTGTCTTTTACAACCCAGCCTTGGAAATCATGCAGCATCACTTCTACCACAGCCTACTGATCAAGGACCACCCAGCTCCAGGGGAAGGGAACATAGACCCCACTTCCTGAAAAGTATTAATATCACATTGTAATAAGAACATTTGGGAAGGCATATATATTGGTGTGGCCATATTTGGAAAATATATGCAGTCTTCTTCAAGGAATATTGCCCTCTGTTGTTTGGGGACACTAGCCTTAATCTCATGAGACTCTGGGAGCACGTAACACACATAGCTCAAAATGACTGCTCAACTTTGTCATGAACATTGTGTTCTGAACCTCATATGGAGCTTTCCATCCATTGAGGCAGAGTCCTACACCCTCAGAGACATATGGCTGCGGTAGGAGAACTGAAGGGATTTATATGGGATTTGTTAATTGAATTCATTCACAAAAGATATGGTACATGCTCTGTACATGCCCTATAGATAAGTCAAATATAGCCCCTGCTCTGCAGAAACAAGTATGCTGTACTCAAAGTCACTTCTTCCCACCCACCATCATCTTTGAACCAACTTCATGTACTTTCACTTTCTTTTCCTCTTGAGACAGAATCTTGATTCCATATGCAAAATGGGCTCTGCAGATACACCTACTCATGCCTAAGTCCAGGGAAAAATACAATTTAGACTTCCAAGCTGAGGCTCTCTATTGCACAAGGGAGAATTCAATAACCACCATAAAAATAAAACAGAAAAGAAGTATTAGCCATTAGTATGTAGGTATTATAGGACTCGATTTCTTTGTATGAGAAAACTAACACCCAGGGATCAAATCATGCCAGCAGCCTGCTTTTTTTTTTTTTTTTTTGGAAAGCAGGATTCATAAGGAGGACAGAAAAGCTCCCACAGTGGAAGGGGACCTGAGGGGGTTGCTCTGCCTTTTTAAATAAAGTTTTATTATAATACAGTCATGCTGGTTTAAGTTTATTCTGTGATTACTTTTTTTTGGCAGAATTGAGTAGTCACTACAGAGAACACATCTGGCCCCACAAAACCTGGAATATTGACTATCTAGCCTTTTACATAAAAGATTTGCTGGCCTTATTCTTGAGACTAGATGAAATCTGTTTACTTGCTTGCAGAAATCATGGCAGCTGCCACTTGTCATGCATCATCTATGCGCTGGGTTCCATGCTAGGAATCCCTACATATGTTATCTTTAAACCTTACATAGAGCCATAAGGGAAATGCAATGATCCCCATTTTGAAGATGGAGAAGACCGAGATTTGAAGAAGTTAAAAGATTTGCACAAAGCCACAACTGGTAAGTGGTGGAATTCAAACCCGAATCAGTGTGATTCCAAAGCTCTGCTCTTTTCTTCACACCCTTCAGTAAATGCACAAGGAATTGATCCTTCTGCTTTCTGGCTGCCTGGGTGAAAAACAACTGCTGTTCTTGCAGGAACCTAGAAATTGCTATGCATGATGATTAGCCTCAGGAATCTGCACTCAAGCATAGCCACTTTTACTGGTTGACTGCTTGCAGTGGAGATGATTTGTTACCCAGTGAGGCAGAGATCACAGATGTTGCCCCTCGAAGCCCTTGGAATTAATGGAGAGAGATGGGCCACTACAGCCCACAACACATGCTTCTCACCAGCTGAGACAAGGGTCTTACAGCTACAGACACAGAGCTGTGGGAGACTCCGCCACCTCCCTCAGAGCTCCTCAGCTGGAAGGGTTGCCCATGCCATTTGGAGGATCAAAAAGAGCTGAACATCATGGGTAGTTTTTTTCTGGACAGCAGTCACTGATACAATGCAACTCCCATTAACACTTGCCAAATTTTGTGAGTCCCAGTTAATCTGGGAGCTGTGCTTCTGAGCATTAAGTCTTCAAATCTTCAGCTCCAAAGACTGGCCTCATTACAAGGTAGGAGAGAGAAATGTTTGGGGATACAAGGTTTTAGGACCAGGGAGAATCTGCCAGATACTCCCTGAGGATTTACCTCTCGCATCCTTATTGGCACTGAGATCCAAGACTAAGTTCTTTTAATGAAAAAGAGGACACTGCCTACAGTATAAGAGGGGTTTATTGGCAGTTGCTATTTTTTAAATTCTCTCTCACGCATTATATACATAGTTATTAAGCACCTGCCATGTACCAATTCTAAGCACTGAGAACAAGCAGTAAGTGAGAGAAAAATCTTTGTCCTCAGTAATAATGACTGAGTGAGTGCTTATTACATGTTAGGCATTTGTCTAAAAACTGTCTAAGTGGTAACACATTTAAAACTCACAAAAACACTATGAGGTAGGTACTAGCATTATCTCATTTCACAAAGAAGAAACTAAAGCACAGGAATGTTTAGTCATTTAACAAATACATTACACACACAGAACCTACTTTGCTAATATTCACAATAACTAGAATGTATACAGTTGGAGCCCTCAAGTGTAAAAAAAACACTTGTGATACACATTTACCAAACATTTCTTTTCATTGAATCATCCCAGTTTAAAAAAACCATTTTATAGATTAGAAAGTCTCAGAGGGGTTTACGTAGTTGCACAAGGTCCCACAGACAAATATGGTCTAACTATCAGTCCAACACAGGCCATCAGAAGGAGTGGACCAAGGGATCCTGGGGGTATCCTTCAGCTTTAGAATTCGAGGGATGAATTCCAGTGTGTCTTCTCTTCCACCTTGCCTCACATTCCCGCAATTAGGAGTCTTTCCATCTTTAAATCTGTTGGGATCAGGTCTAGGCTGCTAACACTATCAGTCTAATCCAACACTTGTTTGAATGATGTCTTCTTGAGCAAGTTACTTAACCTCTTTATGCCTCAGTTCCTTATCTGTAAAATGTGGACAAAAACAATTTCTTTCCTTGGGAAGTGTGTTGTGAAAATTAAATGTTAATATATAGAAATTACGTAGAGCAGTGTGCCTGACATGTCCTGAAAGTCATTTGAGAGTTTCTCGTCATTAAATGTTCACTATGCACTAGGTCCTGTTCTAAGTGTTTTATAGGAACAATCTAAATGGTAGTTTGCCCCACATCTCCTCATTAGGAGTCTTGCCACCACAACTGGTGACTTACAGCAAAAATTAAATGTCCACTCAGTCAGTGCCAAGTAAACCTAAAAACTCCACCATCAGGAAGAAGAGTCTGAGAACCAGCCACCTGGCTTCTTGTCAACCCAAACTCACAGGTAAGAGAAACTGAAACAGAGGTGCAGAGAAATTGAGTGATGAGCCTGCATAATTTACAAGTGCCGGAGCTGGAATCTGAATCCAGACTGTTAGACTTCTGAGTCTGTACTAATATAATTCTTGACCCAATATAATTAATGGACTCTGCCATGCTGACCCGGCACAGAATGGGAATAGGTGACTAAACACATCTTATTTCAGAAGATGTAACATTGGATCTGGATTTTGACAACAGTTGGTATTTATAAAGAGTTGGGCAAGGATTTGGGCTGGGAAAATATCAATGTTTTTTCTGACAAGGTTCAAGGTCACTGGTTTGTGAGTTAGAATTTCCCACTCTGCCATTTGCTAGCAGCATAACCTAGAAGGAGTTACTGAATATCTACACATCAGTTTGCTCATGTGTAAAATGAGGATTATTGTTCCTACCTTGAATGGCTGCTGTACTGATGAAATAAACTCACAAATATAAAGCACTTAGACTGGTATACCCAGCACATAACAAGTGGGCAGTAAATGGAGGTTATTTCTTCCTCCCTTAGTTTATCTCTGGCCTCTCATGTCTCTCTTCCTTTCACTTCTTCTTCTGGCTCCAAACTACTCCCCACCCCCCATTCTCCTTATAGAACATTTCTGATTAGTTCCATTCACCTTGTCTGGTTTAATTTGTCCAGCAAATGCTCTCTTAATTTTCTTCTTTCTCTCTGGGATCTCTTTCACCATTGCCTTCTCAAGTCCCCCTTCCTGCATCCACTTCTAAACCCTAGTGTTTCTATGTCAGTATTTATGTTTCTTTGTCAGTTCATCCCTAAATGATGGCATTTCCCATTGTCAGCCTCTGTCTCCTCTTGCCCATGCTAAAGCACTCTCATGAGAAATCCGTGCAACCATATACTGATATCTCCCAAATCGATATGCCCCGATCAGATCACTCTCCTGAGCTTCTGACCCACATTTCCATCTACCACCTCTACTCGCATGTCCCAATAGTACTTGTTCAAATCGGAACCCTTCTTTTCATCTTCAAATCTGCTCTTCCTCCTGGCACCTCGGTCTCAACAATTGGCACCATCACTTGCTTTGTTGCCCAAGCTAGGAACTGGGAGTTGCCTAGAATCCTCTTTGCATTCCACCTCCACATCTGATTAGTCACCCGGTCTTATTGATTACACCTCTTTTGAAGTCTTTCCCTTCTTTCCAGCTCCACTACCCCCGCCTCGTACAAGCTCTTGCCATGGCTTTCATAGTTTCAAGGTGTCTTCCTAACACAGCTCCCTCTTTCAGGCTTTTTCCCTCTTCAAATTCATTTTCTTCACTAGAGGTTGGCAAACTTTATCTGTAAAGTGCTAGATGGCAAATATTTTAGACTTTGCAGCCATAGGGTCTCTGTAGTAACTATGCAACTCTACCCTTATGGTGCAAAAGCAGACATAGACATGTAAACAAATGTGTGACTGTGTTTCAATCAAATTCTATTTGCAAAAACAGAAGCAGGATGGATTTGACCTAGAAGCCAGAGTTTGCCAACCTGTATTCTACAGTGTTGCCAAAAGTGGTTTTTCTAACATGACTACAGACTTATGTCATTCCCCTATTTAAAATCCTTTGACAGGGCATCAAAGATATCCTCATTCAGTATGACCAGATACTGCTGGTAGCTGACTCCCGTCTTTGCAAATCTAAAAAGTCTAGAGACACCGGAGCCCAGGTTTGCTACCAGAAATCCTACCAATAAGCCCATCACAAAGATCAGGGTTCACGTGTATAATAATTCCACAATGCTTATGGAATTATTACTACACATACTAGAGTCTGTCGTGGGTTTTTTTCCCTCTGTGCTTTCTACACATGTTGATCCTTCTGCCTGAAAATGTTCTTTCTTCATTTATCAAACTGGGTTAAGTCTCATTTCCTATTTGAAACCCCCATCCCACAACTAGGGAGAATTAAGCACTTCTAGTAGTGTGTAGTTTCTGACACACTAAGAGGTCTTTGATGATAGACTATGCTATACTCATCTCACTTTTCAATAGCTAAAGGAACCCTCACTTTACATAGGAGAAAACTGACATATAGGAAACTCATGCTGCAAACTCAAAGTCACATAGAAAGTAAGGATATATGCTGGAATCAAAGCCTAGAACACGAAACTCTTGAATCCAAAACTTCTCCTTACTCCTCCTCCTTGAAGTCAGAAGGACTTTTATTTGCCTAGTCTACTGGGCTCAGCATGGAAATAGTATTGCTAGTTTTTTTCTACATCCATGTGAGCCCTTATCACTAGAATAAGGGCAATGGAGTTCTGTATGGATTCTCTAGGAGACACTATTAGATGTTTCTTTTTTCTCTTATTTTCAAGTCTTTTGAGCAAGCTGGTGCATACAGCTCAGAGGAGCCAAGTACTACTGCCACCCAACACTCTAAAGATACTTCTTAGAGTTTGCTAACTAAAAGTTCCTCTTCATTTGTCAGTTCTTTTTTTCTGATTCCTTCTGTGAGCATCCTTCACAAAATAAGTCATTCTGAAGACAAATTAATTTTCCTGCCTTATCAGACATGCTCACAACACAATGGACAATAAAACATGTGGTCTCCATAGTGATCAGTTTTCACTGTCAAACACTTCACAGTACAAGGAATGCACATGGCATTGCGGTTAGTGTATTGGTTGATGTAAAAAAAACTAAAAAGGGAAACACAAACTTAAATACATCATTTTTTTCCTAAAGAAATAACCCAGAATTGCCTTGATTCCCATTCAGCAATGAGCTAAATGTTAAAAAATAAAAAGCCTTCAAGATTTGTTGGGTTCACAGGAAGAAAGGCAATATCCCAACTTGAGCACTCAGATCTTGAATCTAAACCTTCAAGGATACGTGAAAACTGACCTTGGCCTCTTGGCCTGTGGTTTTTTACAGAATTCTCGGCTGAGCACTACAGAATTCTAGGACTCCCTTGAGACCTTTAAGAGTTCTGCAAACAATGAAGTATTCTCTACTGATTGTTGAAAGTTTATACTACATCCTTTTGATTTCTATGTTGGGTTCCAGATAAGATTTTTGTTTAAAAAAAAAAAAAAAAAGACAGTTCTACTGCTTTTGAGAAAAAAAAAGTAAAAATAAAACCATTACATTCAACTGGACAGGTTAAATTAATGGATCTGGAACATACCTCGGGATCAACTTGGACTAGATCTGTAGCTCCCCCGTACTAGTTTTGTCAAGAAATAATTTCAGAAGCAAATAAAAATCTGGAAATACTTGTTGCTGATTCCCTCCTTGGTGCCCAGTCGCTTGGGACACCTTCTCCTAGCATTGCACTCCACCCTGCCCACTTCATCTTCATGTTCTGCCTTCTCACCATTTGTCTTCCCATTTGAGAGTTGACATTTGCCTTTGGTCTTGATGCTCAGCCTCATCTTCCCAGACACAACCTAGGCTTGCCTTAAAGACCGTGCAGGTTTTCTTGCATCAGAAGCATATTACAGCTCTCTGCCTCAGGCTGCCTTAGGTGACAGGGCTTCCGGGTCCACACAGCCCCTGAAACTCTGCCCTGCACACTTGAACTGAATAGTTCTCATTTAGCATAGCAACCCTTGAGGAATGTAGCGTTTTGGTCAACAACAGACCCCATATGCAACAGGGGTCCTATAAGATTATAATGGAGACAGGACATTCCTATCACCTAGTGACATAGCTGTCATAACACTGTAACATCACAGTGCAACACATTACTCCCATGTTTTTGGTGACGCTGATATAAATAAACCAATTGTGATGCCAGTCATATAAAATTCTAGCACATATAATCATGTACCATACATAATACTTGATAATGATAGTAATAAACAACTATGTTACCGGTTTATGTATTTACAATACCATACTTTTTATCATTACTTTACAGTATACTCCTTCTACTTATTAAAAATAATTAACTGTAAAACAGCCTCAGGCAAGTCCTTCAGGAGGCATTCCAGAAGAAAGCATTGTTTTCACAGAAGATGACAGCTCCAGGCATGTCATTGCCCCTGAAGACCTTTCAGTGGGACAAGCTGTGGAGATGGAAGACAGTGACACTGATGATCCAGACCCTGTGTAGGCCTAGGCTAAAATGTGTGTGTTTGTGTCTTAGTTTTTTTGATTTTTTTTAGTGAAAAAGCAAGATTTATTGAGAGGACAGAGAAGCTCCCACAGTTGGGGACCTGAAGAGATTGCCCGTCTCTGGGGTTGAAACCTGGTACTTACATAGCCCTAAGTCCAAGCCAATTGGCTACCACTGGCTATGAGTTGTTGCTGTTCTAACTGGTCAGCATTAAGGACCAATCAGCACGAGGTAGGGGCTTAATGGTGAGCTGATTGGTTACTTTTCAATCCCAGCAGTGAGTACCTAAGCTCTTGCTTGAGGGGCTCTCAGGGAGCTTGTTTACCAACCCTGAGCCTTGTTTACCAATACTGAGCCTGAGAGACCTGCTGGGAATTCCCTACATTATTACCAGAGGACCCGCCTGTCTGTCTGCCTAGCCTTTCTCTAGCTATCTCTTGTCTCATTCCCCTCCTGGAATAGAAA